>NQII01001590.1:37500-143747 GCA_002778355.1 Clitarchus hookeri | reverse complement strand
AACTCACCTCAACCCCTTCCCAATACCCAATCATAAAAATCAATAAAAATCACAAAAACATTAAAAAATTCTACAAAATCGAAGAACATATAATATAACCCTACCCTACCCCTCGCTCATTCCACCACCCTCACCCACCCTCTCTAATCATCCACCTCCTGGCAGTTGTTATAAAATCTAAAAAAGGAAAAAAAATTGTTTATAAAAATCGAGAAACATATGACATTAGACCCTCTTCCCTTGCCCCTCCCCCCTCCACGATCAACACCTCACCATCCCCTCCACAAAAATAATCACTGTTTTTACGTAAAACAAAAATTATCCCTCCACTCACACCAATCAATCATATATGTCCATTGGCCACTAAACTACGACTTAACACGTCAGTATTGGACATTATAGAGTTTGCTAGTTATTTATTTGTTTAGTATCTACCACCAGAGAGCTCCCATGTCGTCCATTTCCAAACGTTTTTGGCAACTCTAAGCACAAGTGTTTACTATTTTACCAATAATATATTAATTTTTAAGTCGATCTTTAAAACAACAAATAAAACACGACATATTTGTTTTAAAATTTATTTTAAAGGTCATGAGGAAATACATATGCCCTTGAATAAAAGTATTTATATACATCGTCCTCTTCCACAGCGAGGTCACCTCTCGATGTCCGCTTCAGAGAGCCAGGAATTGAAGCGGACAGGGAAACCCCGCCACTTGACTTACGCCCTTCCGTTGCGTCGTTTCAGCGCCTTCTCGACCAAATACACATGTGGAAACTTCCTCGACTGGATCTTCTCGGTGTAGAAACCTCCATGGATGGGTACGTTGTTCAGATCTTCGAGATCTCAGATGTTTNCCTCGACTGGATCTTCTCGGTGTAGAAACCTCCATGGATGGGTACGTTGTTCAGATCTTCGAGATCTCAGATGTTTCCAGATCATGGATAGTAGCCAACAGCCTCATCTGATATAACACAGAACCTTCAGTTCACTAATGATAGAAGATATCTCGTTAATGTGCGAGAAACCTCCATCTTGTTGCAAAGCGATCAAATGCCTGAGTCTATTAACAAGTTCATTCGGGTCTTCGGTAAACATGTAGTCAGTGTTCTCAGTGTCTACTTGCTGCCTTCTCCATTTCTCCCGTTGCAGCAAATGAACGAGCGTTATTGACGCCTTCTGCCTTCTTCACACCACTCGTCAAAGGAAACTCGCTGGTNTGACGCCTTCTGCCTTCTTCACGCCACTCGTCAAAGGAAACTCGCTGGTAAAATGTGCGGGGACTTCGAGAGCATCATCGTCCTTCTGATCAGACACTTCATCAACACTGTCTTCATAGTCATTATCATCAATGCTGTCTTCATGATCGTCTTCACCTCCTGTTTCGTCCTCAATATCAAGTTTACTTTTGTTTGTAGGTAGTTAGAGCCGACGACCGTTTATTTTAAAGTTCGTCGACTTCATGCGAAAGTCTTGCAAGTGTAAATTCCACACAAATCGACTCTACTGCACTCATTCCGTCTTTAGCATTATCTGTCTCATCATTATCGCCTGACGTATCAGTATCCACCGATGTAGCACGGGGTATTGGCGACATCACTTGCTGGCTCCCAGTAGACGAACTTAGCAGATATCAATGTTTTCCTTCAATTTATCGCCTTGCATAAACTGCATGGTACCAGTCACATATTACATTTTACACTACTGTATTTTTCCACCTCATCGATAAGTTGGTTTATCATATTAGGTTTCGTTCTTGACAGAAACGAGCAAACATATTTCGATGTAATGTACATATTCGATTAAACATATTATTTAAGAAGATCTCAGAATGCAGATCGCAGAGCACTGATGTAGTGTACTGTACAGTCAATTGTCGTTTTTACAGGTCGTGGTCGTTTTTACAGGTTCGTTGAGGTCAAAGGCAGGTCTTCGTATTCACAATTCATCTTCGTTGTATGACGAGTGATCCCTTCCAAATCGATGGATTCAGAACGACAACTGCCATTTACGTATTTAAAATACATTATTTTTACAGTAAAGAGCCCAGTTTCTGCTCACAGAAGGTATCCTGTTATACGTTTAAATGTAAAAAATGAAGGAATACTCTGAGAACACCCACATACTAATTCGCTCCAGAAGAATATTAACGTGCAGATACCTACATATCAATAAAAATACATATTATTTAAATTTGCTTATATGCATATACATACCTATAAATGAATTTTTATACCACAGAAAATATTATGCCTCAGAGGTGAAGATGGCAGCGAAGCCTCCATCTTCAGCTTCGTTGGATACGAAACTGTGGCCTCATGTTTNAGCTGTAGCCTCATGTTTTTGTGCTATAAAAATTAATTTAGAATCAAAGGTCACTAGGGTCAAGGTTACCAACATCCGACATGAGGGGTCGGAGCCAGTAACGTAATAAGTTCCTCGATTTGTTCGAGTTTATTTGGGGTTTTTTTTAATCTTTACCACGATTTTTCGATTTCAGTGTAATTGGGGTCACTTTCAAGATCATAATCATACCACATGGTGGTCGGAGTCATCAATATAATTTTTCCTTAATTTTCNCCTCGACTGGATCTTCTCGGTGTAGAAACCTCCATGGATGGGTACGTTGTTCAGATCTTCGAGATCTCAGATGTTTGCAGATCATGGATAGTAGCCAACAGCCTCATCTGATATAACACAGAACCTTCAGTTCACTAATGATAGAAGATATCTCGTTAATGTGCGAGAAACCTCCATCTTGTTGCAAAGCGATCAAATGCCTGAGTCTATTAACAAGTTCGTTCGGGTCATCGGTAAACATGTAGTCAGTGTTCTCAGTGTCTACTTGCTGCCTTCTCCATTTCTCCCGTTGCAGCAAATGAACGAGCGTTATTGACGCCTTCTGCCTTCTTCACACCACTCGTCAAAGGAAACTCGCTGGTGAAATGTGCGGGAACTTCGAGAGCATCATCGTCCTTCTGATCAGACACTTCATCAACACTGTCTTCATAGTCATTATCATCAATGCTGTCTTCATGATCGTCTTCACCTCCTGTTTCGTCCTCAATATCAAGTTTGCTTTTGTTTGTAGGTAGTTAGAGCCGACGACCGTTTATTTTAAAGTTCGTCGACTTCATGCGAAAGTCTTGCAAGTGTAAATTCCACACAAATCGACTCTACTGCACTCATTCCGTCTTTAGCAATATCTGTCTCATCATTATCGCCTGACGTATCAGTATCCACCGATGTAGCACGGGGTATTGGCGACATCACTTGCTGGCTCCCAGTAGACGAACTTAGCAGATATCAATGTTTTCCTTCAATTTATCGCCTTGTATAAACTGCATGGTACTAGTCACATATTACATTTTACACTACTGTATTTTTCCACCTCATCGATAAGTTGGTTTATCATATTAGGTTTCGTTCTTGACAGAAACGAGCAAACATATTTCGATGTAATGTACATATTCGATTAAACATATTATTTAAGAAGATCTCAGAATGCAGATCGCAGAGCACTGATGTAGTGTACTGTACAGTCAATTGTCGTTTTTACAGGTCGTGGTCGTTTTTACAGGTTCGTTGAGGTCAAAGGCAGGTCTTCGTATTCACAATTCATCTTCGTTGTATGAGGAGTGATCCCTTCCAAATCGATGGATTCAGAACGACAACTGCCATTTAAGTATTTAAAATACATTATTTTTACAGTAAAGAGCCCAGTTTCTGCTCACAGAAGGTATCCTGTTATACGTTTAAATGTAAAAAATGAAGGAAGACTCTGAGAACACCCACATACTAATTCGCTCCAGAAGGAAATGAACGTGCAGATACCTACATATCAATAAAAATACATATTATTTAAATTTGCTTATATGCATATACATACCTATAAATGAATTTTTATACCACAGAAAATATTATGCCTCAGAGGTGAAGATGGCAGCGAAGCCTCCATCTTCAGCTTCGTTGGATACGAAACTGTGGCCTCATGTTTTTGTGCTATAAAAATTAATTTAGAATCTAAGGTCACTAGGGTCAAGGTTACCAACATCCGACATGAGGGGTCGGAGCCAGTAACGTAATAAGTTCCTCGATTTGTTCGAGTTTATTTGGGTTTTTTTTAAATCTTTACCACGATTTTTCGATTTCAGTGTCATTGGGGTCACTTTCAAGATCATAATCATACCACATGGTGGTCGGAGTCATCAATATAATTTTTCCTTAATTTTCAGATTTTTTTTAATTTTGTCCGATTTTTCTGTGTTTTTTTTTTTACTATTGGGAGGGACATGATTGGCAGTAGGAAGTGTGAAGTAGAGGGGGGGTTTGGAGGGATAGGAGGGGGGTGTTGTGAGAGGTTGGTGAAATAGGTGCAGGGATGGGGAAAGTGGGTGTGATGGGGTGGAGGTTTGTGGTTTAGTGGGCGGGGGTGGTGGACTTGGAAAGTGGTATAGGCCGTGACCTCTGACCGGCCTTATCCGCTGGACCCGGCTCAGAGCCTCGAATTCGCTTTGCTGCTCTGACGACTTTGTGGCTCTCACATCGAGGAGCCTCCAATCCGCTTTGCTCATTTGAGGACTCGATTGATACATCCCCCCGCCCTTTTTTAAAATTTTTTTTGGGGAAAATGGTGATTTTTGAGAAAACTCATTAATATCTTAAGTGATTTTTGGGTAAAACTGACCATCNATTTTTTTGGGGAAAATGGTGATTTTTGAGAAAACTCATTAATATCTTAAGTGATTTTTGGGTAAAACTGACCATCATGTCTATAACACAGCCACCGAGCGTGACCTATGCCTGTGACGCAAACCGAGTTGGCACCAGGCAGGCGAATCCTAAATCCTAGTACCTGACACCCGAGCTCGCTCTCTCATACAAAATATTATAACGATTAAACTTATAACAATTACATAAATCCATTACCTTTATAACGTTAGTTTATTTGTGTAGGGACACCGAACATCTACAATACAATAAGAGTTTTTCATCACAATTAAAGGGCACTTTTATACATGGTGGTAAACGTGGTCCTTAAATTTTAATAATTGGCATTTAAGGAAGTTATGTTTTAAAATTCTGTATTTATTGGATTGTCGTATTGCGACAACTGATAAGTCAACCACCGACTGTTCCTGAAATGAAACCATACAAATCGCAAATAACGGACTGGTGTGTTGTTGGTGATTTGATATATGGCAGTACGCTTTTACATCCACCCGTTATTGGAAAGTTAATAATATAAAAAAAGGTTTTATTTTAAAATAACAAATACGGATGTAATCAAGACCAACAACGTAATAAATAAATTACAGACAACATTATAGCTGACGCCTCTTTAGCTCAGAGGTAGAGAACTAGTCTCAGGGGTCGTGAGTTCGAACCTCACATGAGGCAACTATTTCTATGTACACTCGTGTGCTATTTTGCTGCTACTCTTTGTAACAAGGTTAAACAGCCGTTGCGTGCTTCTACGTATATATTGGTATCTTTTTCATGTAACTACATTCACTATCGTCTATTTTTCTTCAGAGGTATAAAGCATTTGCACCTGCTTTACGCATACTTAAATTTTATTTCATTTTTCGTAAATTAACACACATAAGGAGTATGCAACATTTAGAAAATGTTTTGTATGCATTATTTTCTTTATAATAAAGTGATTAGTGTTTATAACTTGGGTCTACAATTAAGTGTATGACATGTATTATATTATATGCCATATCAGAGCAAAAAACATATATTTTACTAAAACAATAACTTCAGAAAATGTTCTTCTTTTGTGATTCCTATAATAGCTCGGATAAAATGTATCTAGTTTTCAATGTCAATGTAGGCCTAGCTATTTATAGGCTCTTACAGATAATCAAACTTGGAAATGTCGGCCGAAAATATATTAATTCCAGTCATCAAGAACATTGTCACTTGTTAATGCCAGCGAACACCCAGCAACTCACACAGAAACCAGGTCCGAGGTAATGCTACTTAACCACTCACAGTGGTGTTAGGTTTTCTTGAACTTTGGGACTTGGAAAACAAGTTTCAGGTCATGTACAACTAAGATATCAACTCATGTCACCTGCCGTGTGCAATAAAAAATTCATGAAACGAAACCAATAATAACAAACAAAGAAACAAAATGTCAAAACGTTGACTGTTTGGTAACCATTCACACCTACAATCTGGAACCAAGAATCCCCCACTCATCAACCCCCCTCCCGACAAAGGCCTCTCAAGCTAGGTATTACTGCAACAAAATTAACACGACGTATATCACAAATAATTTGACATGTATGTGTATTTTCTACCATGAAGGACATTACTATAAGAGTATATCTAGAGAAATGAAAGTGTGAATAGTAAGTGCGCAAAGAACGTCAAGTGGCTAACATATTTCGGATGTTACGTTTCATGTAGCGTGGAAAATATCCTAGTCGAATAACGAGGGCTATTTGCTTCTAAGTTACAGCAAATTAAATTCTCATTAATTTAATAGTAACAATTAGGAGTAAAAACTAATGTGCAGGTAATCTGCTGGCGTAGGCATAATGATATGAGCTGTAAGTCCCTATAGGCATGTAATCGTATACATACGTGTAGCTGTCAATAGTTTATCCAAATAAATCCGTACACAGATCTCGGTAAAAAAAAANATGTAATCGTATACATACGTGTAGCTGTCAATAGTTTATCCAAATAAATCCGTACACAGATCTCGGTAAAAAAAAAATAGATCCAGATTGATTTTGCAGCATGCGAATAATAGATTAATGCAATATACTCCTTTAGCTTTATCAGAAAGTATTTAGTTAGGATGTCCTTCATTCTTCATCAGGTTGCCTGGTTGAACATTGTAATTCTTGCGTCGGTCCTCTTTTCGCGGCTCATATGCACAGTAATCTACGTTCTGTAAGTATGTGATACTGTCGTTGAATATCCACAANATGTAATCGTATACATACGTGTAGCTGTCAATAGTTTATCCAAATAAATCCGTACACAGATCTCGGTAAAAAAAAATAGATCCAGATTGATTTTGCAGCATGCGAATAATAGATTAATGTAATATACTCCTTTAGCTTTATCAGAAAGTATTTAGTTAGGATATCCTTCATTCTTCATCAGGTTGCCTGGTTGAACATTGTAATTCTTGCGTCTGTCCTCTTTTCGCGGCTCATATGCACAGTAATCTACGTTCTGTAAGTATGTGATACTGTCGTTGAATATCCACAANGGTCCTCTTTTCGCGGCTCATATGCACAGTAATCTACGTTCTGTAAGTATGTGATACTGTCGTTGAATATCCACAATAGCCGCTGTCTGTTCAATGAATGTCAATGAAATAGATATTTTCATTACTCACACGGGAACTTCATTTACGAGAGCCACGCCCATTAAGTCCTGTGCAGGGACACCCGCGATAGAAGGAGTGGTCCCTTCCCTCCCACCGATTGGGCGGTCGTGGTGGCGGTAAGACCTCGCTGGCTAAGAGCGTCACTTAAAAATACTACAGCATGGCCATTAAGTTAATTGTGTAACGTAAACTGGATGTTCCTAAATATGTGGGAAGTAATCTGGGAGTGGATAGAACACCCCAGAACAACACAAAATGCCCCGTTGAACATATGTCCTAAAGTCGATAGTTTCCGATTTACAGACCTTCCAATGTTGTACTGGATGTATTCGCAAGTTTTCCTGGCACATTCCGGTTCGAGCAGCTGTAGACATGTTCGCGTACCAGCAGTGATNACTGGATGTATTCGCAAGTTTTCCTGGCACATTCCGGTTCGAGCAGCTGTAGACATGTTCGCGTACCAGCAGTGATGCGTCACTCTATAAGAAGTGCTCAGAATGTCCACCTTGTGCCTGAATGCCGCCTGAACACGCCGCCTCATTGGTTGTCGGACACATTCAAATACTCCAGGAACTGCACGTATCTGCTGACAACCTTGTTCCACTCCCTGACGAAGCACTGTTATGTCCGGAACTGGAGTCACCTTGAGATACCCCCACAGATATAATAGTCCAGTGGATTGGGATCCAGGGTTCTGAGCGCATGGAATTCGACGTGAGTCGGCTGTCAACAGTTCAATNATAATAGTCCAGTGGATTGGGATCCAGGGTTCTGAGCGCATGGAATTCGACGTGAGTCGGCTGTCAACAGTTCAATGGGACAGGTAATAAAACTCACACCTTTCTAGCTGGTCACATAACAGGCACACCTCGTAAAATATCGACTATTGCAAATACGTTTGTTATAATGTTGGAAGGTCTGTAACTCGGAAACTATCGATTTTAGGACGTATGTTCATAGGGACATTTTGTTTGTTTTGGGGTGTACCATCCACTCCCCGTTCAGTTCCCACATATCTGGCAACAATCTGTATGTATAGTGAGGAGATACGAGACAGCAACTCGTGTGTTCGTGACGACGTAGGGAGTAATGGGGGTACTCCCGAAAGAGCGCTGCGATCTTTGTAATCCACTTGGGCGATGGAGCGGAGATGGGTAAGTTTGTGAGAGACTGGCAGAAATTTATTCACACTGATTGATGTATACTATTGGAGTGTACACTTTTGCTAACACGTCTAATTCAGTTATTAAGTGATACTTATAGTAAGATAAAATATAGTGAGTGACTGTGTTGGAAATTATATTTTTCCTGTGCGCCCAGNTATTAAGTGATACTTATAGTAAGATAAAATATAGTGAGTGACTGTGTTGGAAATTATATTTTTCCTGTGCGCCCAGGACTGAATGATAGTACTGTGTGGAAACAATGACTATGTATGTATTTTGGTAATACCATAAACAATTTAAGGAACGTCATCTAGTATTTGGTTTGTNCTAATTCAGTTATTAAGTGATACTTATAGTAAGATAAAATATAGTGAGTGACTGTGTTGGAAATTATATTTTTCCTGTGCGCCCAGAACTGAATGATAGTACTGTGTGGAAACAATGACTATGTATGTATTTTGGTAATACTATAAACAATTTAAGGAACGTCATCTAGTATTTGGTTTGCGTCCTTCGTCATTCTAAAATCTAGCAGCACACAGGCACTTTAAAACGAGTAATTCCTCTCTTGAATAACAAAGTTAATGAATAAATGAAATTTTCATTGTGTACATATCAAAAGAACCGTTCTGGACATGAGTTGATGGTGATGGTACCTAGGTGTTCGGAACACACTAGCAGTGCACTCTTTGATTGGCAATGGCGCAGAGTATTGTATCCAATGTCTCGCGACTTCTTGTGAGTTCTGAAGGGTACTTCGCTGCAAAGTTATCACAGTATGTGTAATGTTTCTATATCTTTCCAAGGTCACACAGTTAAGAAAATACTTACTAGCACTGTGATATTGTAACTAGATGTGCCGTGAGTTCGTAATGTCTTGAGGTGCGTATTCAGTCAAAATAGTTCGGATAGGGGTGTGTAGAATTTATTCTCTATACTTTTGCAATATTCACGTCTCATTGAGCCCAGTCTGCACTGAGAAAAAAGTTTTGTTGAATAAAACAGTTGTTTGGCACAACCAAATCCATTGTTTAAACATAATTGATTTTTATCCCTAGTTGGTTTTCCCGACACGTGAAAGATTTGATCAACTAAATATTACTATGAGTGTACGATAATTAAAGTTTGGGTTATTATAAATAAAATTGAACATAGAACAATATGCTACGCATAGCGATCCCAGCCAAATTTAGAACTGGTGATGTAGAAATGGTTTTCAAACTGTATAATGTAATAGACCAACTGTACGATGATGTGTATTACTATATCACATTGCATTATTATATTACATTATACATATATGACATGTCTACCTTTTTAATAGCCTACTTTCCTAAGGAAAGAAAGAAGGTCTTATGAGAACACTTGCCTGCCGGTGTGTATGAATGTGTGTATGTGTGTGTATGCATTTGTGTATGTGTGTGTATGAATGTGTGTCTGTATGTGTATCTGTGCGTGTGTGTGTCCCCCTTTCAAAATTTTGAACGCGTTAACNTGTGTGTATGAATGTGTGTCTGTATGTGTATCTGTGCGTGTGTGTGTCCCCCTTTCAAAATTTTGAACGCGTTAACCGAATTTCACCTAACTCGGTAAACATATAGTACAGAGTAAGGACATCTGACTTTCATAGTTTTCGACAACGCCAAGCACTTACTATTAAAATGGCGGCCATTGAAATGTATATTGTGATATGCCATATCTCGAAACCATTCAACCGATTTAAACCAAATTTTGTATGCTGACAGCGCAAATTGAGTGTATTGAATACAGATGTAAATATTGTTGTTGGTCCACCATTTTGAAAGATATAGCTACATGAAAATATTAAGGATTTACGTTTTATCTCAATAATGTTTATTTGGTACTAGCGAACCAGCCCGGCTTCGCCCGGTAACAATTTAGTTTATACAGCGATACTTTGAAAGACAAAAATGGTTACTGTGGGTCATCCTTAAAAGGTAAACATATGCTATTGCGGACTTTTCTGTAGACCTTTTTNAAGACAAAAATGGTTACTGTGGGTCATCCTTAAAAGGTAAACATATGCTATTGCGGACTTTTCTGTAGACCTTTTTCAGAGCTACAATTCTGTAGTACATTAATTTGATGTATATCTTATGGTTTAGTCAGCGCAAGCCATGTAAGCGCCCTAAAAGCGGTTTTTTACGACTTGATTACAAACTGTTTGACATTTCTCAACTATCCTTATATTAAATATAAATTTTTTATACACCAAAACCTTCCTCAATAAATTCTCTAAATGATTTTAACAACCTTATCAATATATATTAGGTAGTTTAGAAGTACTTGGTGAATACACAGACATACGCGGATAAGCGACTTTGTTTTATACTATTTAGAAATAACTACCATACCATTTAACCAATTTCAACCTAATTTTTACGCTGGCAGTATCTATTACAAGCATGATATAAGCCAAAAAACACTTTTGTCTGCCATTTTGTAAGATAGTGCCACACGAATAAATAACAATTTTATGTCATATGTCGGGAAACCATTGACTGATTCCTACCAAATACGGCAAACAAGTATTAGGGCAGTATGTGATGTTAACTGATATGTTTTAAATATACCAAACACTTATTTTAAAAATAGCGGCCATATAACTATTTTTGTTTTGTGTGTTATATTGTCGAAAGCATGTATTTATTAATTCTAATGAAACTTTGTATACTGGTTGTATATATTACAGCCATCAAATTTATCCACACAAAATCTCTTTTGTCCATCATTTTGTAAAATATTATCACATGATAAAAATAAATCACGCGATATCTCTGGAAAAACAACCTATTTCTACAAAAGTTGGCAAAAAGTAACACTCCGGCAGACCGTGTAGACTGGTAAACTTTGAGAGGGTCAGATACACATATTTTCAAAATGGCAGCCACAGTGACATTTTAGCTTAGAATTTTTTTTATCTACGAAACTACAAGACTTTACTAAACTTAACTTTGTCTGTTGACAGTATAATTTATATCCATCAAAATTGTCTATGCAAACCCTCATTTCTCTGGCATTTTGTAAGAAAGCATCATAATAAATCATGCCGCTTTTATGTCGTATCCCAGGAAACAATCAACATTTTTTTTTTCAAATTTGGCGAAGAAATTGTACTGTTGTAGGCTATATTAATTTATATGTTTTAAGTTTTTAAGTCTCTTATTTTCCGAATGGCGCGTATACAAACATTTTAGCATAGTGTGCTATATCAACGAAACTATGTAACAGATTTACATTTTACTTTGCATACTGTATTTACGAAAATCATTGAATGTGTTAATAAATAAACTTTTTGTCCTCAATTTACGAAGATCGTCCCAGGAATAATGGAGTTTTATGCCATATCTCTAGGACCAATTAATCGTATAATACCAAAATTTCAAGCAAATATTTATATAGTAGGATATGTGAATTAACATATGTTATGTACGGCAGGCATGTTTTGATGGGGTTTATATCAACAATTTAGATTAATTTGTTATATCTGTGAAACGTTTCAACAAATTTCAACCTAAATATTGTACACAAGCAGTATTAAGAAGAAGCATAATTTATGCAAACTGAGATCCTCTTTTGTTGGGTTTTTTTGTCAGGTGAGTAAATTGAACATTTGTTCATATTCTGGAACAACTAAAATAATGTTCACAAAATTTTGCGCACCTTCAAAAGGCCACGTAAAGTTACATTATTTAAATGTTGTCAGACAATGATTTTAAAAATGACGGCCAAATAAATATTTTGGTATGTTTGGCATGTCTATTTAACCATTTAACAAATTCAATCAAACTTGTTATTCTGACAGTATCTATTAAAAACATCGTGTACAGATCGACCCTCTTTCTAGACAATTTTGTAAGATAGCCCCGCTTAAGGAAATAAGGTTTTTATGCCATATCTCGGAGACCAATAAATCGATTCCCTCCTAATTTTTGCACCTGTAGAGTTGTGGTAGGTCATGTAAACTTGTGTTTTTTTAGTGACTCAGACACTTATTTTCAAAATGATTATCGTGTAAATATTTCAGGTTAGTGAACCCTGTAACTTAAAAAATTAGATTGAATACATCCGAAGTTGATGATCTGAATTCTACCTCCGTGATACATTTAATTACACACTAGCTTAATTCAACGAGTTTTTTTTTTTAATTCGAATCCCGGGTAAGTCACTCGTGTAATAGTCTTTGTACTGTTTCACATGTTTCTGGTTTCATCTCTAATGATATTGCTGTCAATGAGATGTCAATGCCTACCTAACATCTAAGGTTTTAATGACTTCACTAACATTTATTTGCACCCATGTAGAGGAAAATAAGTTCATTAGTTATAAGTAACTCCTTGTTTTATGTTAAAATGGTTTCGTTTGTATTGTTTGTAACATTCAAGCATCACTAAATACACTAAAATAATTGTTATTATCTTAATTGTGACAGAAATTTTAGACTTACACTTGAACTGTAAACTCGAACGAAGGGAGTCAAGTGAAACGAATATCACATAACTAATCAAATAAGAGTTGTTACTACACAAAGCTGACTTCGTTGCCGCTAAAAATGCTGTAATAACGGAAATATAAGCTTGTTCCGGCTAATCAAATGCTTAATCTCTTCAAACAGAATATTAATTTCACTATAAAATTTCATTTTTAATGTTTACGACTACCAAACAAATTAGTTGACGGCACTTGTAAAATGGTTGTGTGTACTAATTACATGCATATTATGTTGGAACAACAAACGTTTTCTCAAAATAACATTTTCGCGTGCTCTATTTGATTTCAAGGAACGAATGAAAATGTTTGGAGCAAGAGCAGATTATTTGAGTGAACAAAATATTGTTCAGTGTAAAGAAATATTTTTCAAGTAAATGTATTGGATGGACTGTGTGCTGCATGCTATGGTGTCCGCTGAAGTTCAAGATTACACGAAAATTGCGTATTGTGGAGAAAGAGTATCAGGTGTTTATTACGTGTGTTGTGCGACATTGATCCACGGAAGGAAAATTGTTTTCTTTTCTGCAAAAGCAAGCCGACGCAGACGGAAGTATGTAAATATTATACTATGGGTAATTTCTGTTGGAATTANCGACGCAGACGGAAGTATGTAAATATTATACTATGGGTAATTTCTGTTGGAATTAATACCATTATTTTAGTGAACTGATATGTATATAGGAATAATGCCTTCAACTGGTTACATTCTAAAAATAAATATAAACAGGATGGGAATAAAACGTATAAATAACAAATCAAAATAAGTCACGTGTATGTCAGTCGTTGAGGACCATTCATTGCGAATTCTTACTGGGTGTCTCGTGTTCTGCAGTTCCACGGTAAATTAAGCCGTTAGTGTCGACATGCACCGTGTGGTGCTTAAAGGGTATTCCACAACTGATTTAGCATAGAAAGTAGCACACGCACAGAAATTAGATTTCACGTGTAGGAATGGCACGTGCTACAATCGCGCACACCACGCGCACAGAAATACAGCACGGGAATGCCGCACAGAAGATAGTCAAATCCTAACAATTGTGTGCGTGTGCGCCGCGCGCAGCCAATCAGAATGATGATACCGCCGAGTTACTGCGTTGTCACAGACGTTCTGAAAGAGATAGTAATTTGACTAGCACTGGAAGTTATTTGCTGTTATAATGTCAACAACTTTGTATCTAAAATATATACGTCAAGCATATTATTGATGTAGTCGTTACGTAAAATGACTCTTAGAAAATAGTTTTAACATAAATTAGAACTTTAACAACAACGTGCTTTTAATATNAGTCGTTACGTAAAATGACTCTTAGAAAATAGTTTTAACATAAATTAGAACTTTAACAACAACGTGCTTTTAATATGTCAACCAACCACCTATATTCGTTTTTCAATAACGGTAATACCAACAGACGCTCGTGATTTAGCAAACATGGTTTCGTATAAACATCTGTCATTTCTGTGCCTGTGCTATTGTGGTTGTAGAATTAAAATGTGTACTGTGGTTGTGTTCTGCGAAAAGACCTGTGCTGTGCGTTTGCTAAATCGATTGTAGAATGGCCTTGAAGACGATCGGTATTTATTTTGTTGCAAATGANAGTCGTTACGTAAAATGACTCTTAGAAAATAGTTTTAACATAAATTAGAACTTTAACAACAACGTGCTTTTAATATATCAACCAACCACCTATATTCGTTTTTCAATAACGGTAATACCAACAGACACTCGTAATTTAGCAAACATGGTTTCGTATAAACATCTGTCATTTCTGTGCATGTGCTATTGTGGTTGT
Source organism: Clitarchus hookeri (assembly GCA_002778355.1). NCBI lineage: Eukaryota > Metazoa > Arthropoda > Insecta > Phasmatodea > Phasmatidae > Clitarchus > Clitarchus hookeri. Next base: position 128,921 of record NQII01001590.1, on the reverse strand, counting down.
AGAATTAAAATGTGTACTGTGGTTGTGTTCTGCGAAAATACCTGTGCTGTGCGTTTGCTAAATCGATTGTAGAATGGCCTTGAAGACGATCGGTATTTATTTTGTTGCAAATGANTACCTGTGCTGTGCGTTTGCTAAATCGATTGTAGAATGGCCTTGAAGACGATCGGTATTTATTTTGTTGCAAATGAATGCAGTGACGATACGTCAAAATTACTGGTGCCACCACAACCAAAGAAACTAAGTGTACCAGATGTACCGGAGGAAAATATAACAGAGAAAACGTCACACAATCGTCAGACGTTAAATATTACGATGATGACAGCGATCGAGATGAAACATATACCCTAGGATCAGGCAGTAAAAGTAGCATGGAGGAAATAATATGCAAGAGACGGAAACGGCATCTTGTACTACTAATTTTCAAGATGATTCAAGTCTACTAAAAGAAGATCGTCTGCAAACTATGGGGGCTAACTCAGAGGGAGACACACACATCCTTCGAAAGACAGAGGTGGGCATTCGTTTGCGATCAATGAAAAAGCAGAAATGCTTCCTTCTGAACATCCTTGGGCAAGAATAGCTCCTAAATAACGATCTGTTCATTTAAATATAGGACAATCTTACATTAACATTAGTGGCAAAGTAACACATGCAAGGAAAATGAAGCCACTTAAACAATGCAAGAAAAAATGCTTCCTGTTTCTGGGATATGATACTAGTAAAACTATTTTTTTTTNATGAAGCCACTTAAACAATGCAAGAAAAAATGCTTCCTGTTTCTGGGATATGATACTAGTAAAACTATTTTTTTTTTTCCAGAATACTGGGGACTTGGCACTCGTGATAAAGGGTTTCATTTATAGCAAAACATGTCACCAGTAANTTTTTTTTTCCAGAATACTGGGGACTTGGCACTCGTGATAAAGGGTTTCATTTATAGCAAAACATGTCACCAGTAAAAATGTGAAATACAGGCGAGGCCAACGGTTCAAAACAAAGGAATGTAACCCATGAATACTGTTTTGAAATCATTGGTGAGAGGAAGCCGGTATGTAAAACACTGTTTCCTCAGCACACTGGATGAACATGAGAAATTGTTATGACGTGCCGCTCAAAAAAAAACCCAAGCACTACAGGAACCACTTCCANACACTGTGTCCTCAACACACTGGATGAACATGAGAAATTGTTATGACGTGCCGCTCAAAAAAAAACCCAAGCACTACAGGAACCACTTCCAGTAAAGGACGTGGCAAACATCACCCAAAAATAAGAAAAATTAGGAAGCATTAANCAGTAAAGGACGTGGCAAACATCACCCAAAAATAAGAAAAATTAGGAAGCATTAAATGATGTAAGAAATCGCATTTTGTTTTTCCCTGCCTAAGAAAGTAATTACACCAGAAGAACAAACGATAAAAAAAAATTTTGCCTTCTCATCTGAATCTGCAAATCATGTTTAAAATGTATGCAGAGAACAAAACCAATCCTATGTTAAGAAACATCTATGAAAGGAAAGTCCATGCTTCGAACCTCTCTTTCAAGAAGTCCAGTGTTGATACATGCCACAAGTGTGACGTGGTACATATTAAAATGAAAGTTTGCTAAAGAGTGTGTCAGTTGAACTACAATTGCATCAAGAGGCAGATGACTTTGCATACATATCAAAAGCAAACGACAAAGAACGTTGTAAAAGCTATGATTCTAAAAAGTGTTTCAGATTTGATCTGCGGCAGTGCCTGCCTACGCCATGCCTCGGTCCGTCCAGAACGTTTTACGAACGTCAGTTATGGACCTTCAGTTTGACCGTACACAATAATTATACTGGTCAGTCAACCAATAATATGTAGCAGGAAGCCTTGGCATGTAGAGGTGTCGATGAAACAGCTTCGTGCTTATATACACATTTATCTAACATGCATCCTCGCGTGTCAGAAATAACGTTTTACTCTGACACCTGCGAGTGTCAGAATAAAAACTCTCATCTCGATGCTATATTCATGAACGCCATAACTGATTTCTCACACATTTAAGTTATTAATCATAACTCCCTTGTCACCTGGCACACGCACATGGAATGTGACGTTGATAATCTACTGCTCGAGAAACGAAAGAAACTGAGTGAACTTCCAATATACACTGTTAAGAAAACACGTTCTTACAATTACGTAAAATACCGTAAAATACAAATTATCCAGACGTCTGCGTTAAATGACGGTCACTTCGTTTTTTTTAAATAACTTTCTCTCCGTAAATTTTACATAAATCTCCATGAATTCACAGAACGTGTCCACAATCTTGCAAGTTTATTATTTTTATTCTGTGATTTATAAAAAGGGGTGGCAAAAAAAGTTTAACTTTCGTTGTGTGGGTGATTCACTGTGTATAAAAACAACAATTAAAAAAAATAGAACTTCTTGTCCGGTAGCGGGGTTTGAACTCGGAAAAATGTTTTTATTGACCCATACTTTACCAACTCATCCAACACGCCTCTTCTTAACAATTAGGTTATAAAAATGAAATTTATAATAAAATCCATATATTCTTAGTTTATAGTCATGTTATTTGTGTCATGTATTTCACTGTGTACGACCGAGAAATTAAAAACAGTTTAAATATTTTGTTTTGTAGTGGGATTTGTACACAAAACGATAAATCAACAATAAATAACTCGAACCACTCACATACCACATTACACCAAGTTTTGTTGTAAATATGGATTTTACATGAAAGTGACGAACGCGTCTCTCTTAGTTTCAAGTCGTATTAGAGCGGTTGTTATATTTGTGGTTTATAAAACGAGGTTACGGAAAAAAAAATGCTTTATTATCGTTATGTGCGTGTTTCACTGTGTATACAGAAGGTTTTATCCTGTAGAGGAATTTGAACATAAATAAACGAACAGCCACTCCATGAGTGGTTCGCCACTCACCTACTACTATTTTACACCAAAGTAGTATTGTGAAGATGGGATTTTATACGCTTCAGGTATCATATCTATTATTATTCGTGCTTCAAAATCGCAGCTATAAGAATACGAAGAGCTTCCGTATTTTTTATTTGCGGAGCTCATTTCCGTTATTCGTCATTACGGAGTGCCTTTCAGTAAATTAACTCCACAACTCAAATCTACAGAAATTTCTAATAGTGTATCGCCCACGTGATTGGTACCAGTTGATACGAAGCACTGGCAAAATGTAAGAGTTTACAGTTGTTGAAGTAATATAAGAACAGTTATGACCTTGCTGGATTGCTCAAATCAACTTTGATTTGTACAAAAAAGAACACGGATGGTGAACCATTCTCATGGCATGATGTTCAATGGCTTCAGTATGTGCAAGATGTAGGAATGGTTCAATATAACACCTCCTTACGTAAAGAACCATTTAAGATTTTGAATTCCAAAACAAGAGTCCGTCCCTCAATAGGTCAAGTAGAAATGAAATACAAATCCATGTTACCCATTTCCACATAAAAAAAAAGAATTTATTGGACGTGCTGCCTCTCATACCACCATTGACACCTGCCAAAGCTGAGGTTTGGACGTAGGTGTTGTAATCTGTTCTGTGGCGTGAGGCGCCAACACTTAATACTAGTCCTCAGTGATCGGGCGTAGGAATGCTTCGACACTGTTGTTTAATGGTCCAATTCACTAATAAATGAATACAGGTTAATTCATATTTCACAAATCGAGGTTTTATTGTTGCATGAACATGTGAATTGATACATGAACCCTTGAGACAACTCCCTCCCTTTTCTACGTATGCTCCGTACAATTCGCGTCGTAAAAGGGGGGGTGGGGGATCTTCGTCGCACTTGTTGGATGATTCTAAAAGATCCTTCACACTGCGGGATAACTACTAAAGGTCCTTCACACTCGCTGGATGACTGTACTTATCTGGCTTGCTGTGCTGGTAGTTGTTCTTGCAGATGAGGTCCGGTGAGCTGGAACTGCTCTCGTCCTGTCACGGGCGCCTCGGTGACTCGTCTCGACGTCCCTCCTTCTCGGGTCGACGCAGGACTCTGCGTCTGATGGCGGCTGGCTGCCGTGCTCGTCTCCTGCGGAATCACTCCTCCCTCCCGGAATCTCATCGGCCGACTGCCCTGTTTCCTCGGACTCCTGCGGTTTTGTAGGCCCTCATTGCCATATTAAACTGCCCCCGCTTCTCCAGGTAGCCGCGGACCGCCCCCCTGGGTAATCAACCGCGGGCGTGTACTCCAGCTCCGTACTTGGGTCCAGCGTCTGCTGTTTTGTTCTGGTTTACCAGTTTCAGCACTCCGTTCTGTCCGTGCGGAAATAATTGAAAGGGGCCTCTCGTTGCGCTCGTCCAAACGCTCTCTCGGTTTTTATTGTGGTCGAAAGCCTGGGACAAAACACAGCCTGGCGAGGTCATAAATACGTCTCGCCGTTCCTGCCTGCTCGCGGAGTCTGGCGTCTGTCCTTCTATTCTGCCTGGAGGTTTGTTGTTTGGTTCGGCGTTGTGGGAATACTTCGGGATCTCCCCCTGGCCGCTGCACTCGTGTTCTTCCCGCTGTCACCTGATCCCACACCGTGACGCTATTCTCCCGCATGTCCGCCTTCCCATGCAAATGGTCGTCTTGTAGGGCCGATCTGGCGCCGTTCCCTTCGTCACGGCTGCCAGGCCCTAAATCCGGATTGATGTCGTTCGCCTGTGAGCTTCGTTAGAGCGTGGTACCGACGAATAAAATATAGGGACGCCGCAGGCGTCNGGATTGATGTCGTTCGCCTGTGAGCTTCGTTAGAGCGTGGTACCGACGAATAAAATATAGGGACGCCGCAGGCGTCACCATTGTTCCATGACTTCTACAGAAGCCTGTAAACCGATTCTGCCACCAGCTGTAAATATGATCCAGATCTAGATGAAATCGAGTTGGAGTAGCGTGTTTTGCTACTTTAGCTAATCTGCATACTACTTCTGTAACATTTGCATGCTCATTGTAAGAGAATGAAACATTGTTATGTACATTCTGTAGTCAGTAAAAAACGTTGTATGCATTTTGGTCTACGTATTTGCTAAATACAAGAAGAGATTAAGTTAAATGATTTGTCAATTAAAAAGTTTATTCCCAGTTAAGGGATGAAAAGGATCAATATAATAAAATGGTGTAGAGATAAGTGAATGTGTCAAACAGACTACTATAAAGTTTGTCGAAAACTACTTTTGTGACATTTTCATGGTACTTGTAAGACAAATAGCATTTTATGTTGTAGCATATTCATTCTTGTTCAGTGTTAATCATTTTCTGTTGTTTTGTTTTAGACTTTACTAAATATATAGAAGCCATATGTCGACTTATGTTTCAGATTATAAACATACAATGAATGATCAAATAGGCATATGTTGCCTTAAGGGATGAAAAAGGTGAAAATATTTGAAAGGGTGAAATCCAAGTGGATGTACCAAATAAATGGTTTTGACATGAATACTCCAACACGTATGATTTGTTTTTACATTAACATTTGGAATTTACAGAGCCTATAACATATCGTTTTGTCTCTCCTGGAAAAGCAAGTTTATTGACTTAAGTCTCTTTGACCGTGCATCAAAGAATTGTAAGCATGATTTCCTCATCTTATATTTTCTTTTAAACAATATAAAAAACAACGTTAAGACGCAACACTAGATTTTTTTAATACATTTGTTGCAAATGTTGGTAGTTCAGCTTTTGTTTAAAGAGCAGAATTATAAAACCTTGAGGTTTAACGCCCTAGAGATTGATCTTTTCAATATTAGCAGATATTAAGGTTAATTTAAACAATAAAAATATTTTTAAAATAAATTTTAGAAACATTTCGCGGAAGCAATTATTTTTGTTCGAAGACACTACTTTTGAACTCCGACAATTTTTTAAGTTTGAAATTTAAATTTAAAAAATATAAATATTATATTTATGCGTCAATATTCCAATTTCATAATAATTGTTTAACATATTTAAATAACTATCCATTAAAAAATTGTAATAAAAACTACTGCTAAACTGCAAATCCTAAAAAATGCACAGTAAGAAGTATTTCAAAAATTAAAATTTTGATTAGGCCTAATTACCAATACAGCAGTATGCATAACATTTTAAACACAACGTAGGCCTATGAGCACGAATATTTTCTCAAAAGGACGATAAGCATCTGTAGATATATGTCATGTCATACTTATTATGAGAAAAGAGATGAAGTATAGTGACGACTCAGTATTCTGTCATGGATAATCAGAGGTCCGAGGGGGTTTTTTTTTTCAGAGTAGCCAAGAAGACACACGTGTCATACAAATTTAAGAAAACGAAAGTCCGAGAATCTTCCTGCCACCTGTTAGGTTCGAACGTATGACCCCTGGATTGCAAGACCAGTGCTTTACCTCTGAGCTAACGAGGTGACTTATAAAATTCTAGTGAACATAAATATTTAATTACAACAACTACATCATTTGTGGTCCATTTCTTAAACAATAATTTGCTTATTCGATTGACAACTATATAATGGGTGTATGCCGTCTACATTTATTGCTACACTGAAGAGCCAAAAAACTGGTTTCACCTGACTAATATCGTGCAGGGCCCCCGCGAGCACGCAGAAGTGTCGCAAGACGACGTGGTATGGACTCGACTAATGTCTGAAGGTATGCAGGAGGCACTGAAATCTGCGCCAATTTGAGAAAAGGTTGCACGTCTGTCACGTTTAATGATTCTCTTTAGTCGTCGTTTGTCCCGTTCCTTCGCGATCTTTTTCCGGGCCCAGCAATGTCGAAAATGTGATGTTTTGCCGGATTCTCGATATTCACGGTACACTCGTGAAATGAATGGTCGTACGCGAAAATCCAAATTTTATCGCTACCTGGGAGATGCTTTGTCCCATCTCTTGTGCGCCGACTATAAAACCACGTTCAAACTCACTTAAACCTTGATAACCTGCCATTGTAGCAGCAGTAACCGATCTAGCAACTTTGCCAGAAGCTTGTTGTCTTATATAGGCTCTGCCGACCGCATCGCGTTACTCTGATTGGTTCCGTACCTCTGTTATTTGCATACGCATGCCTGTAGCAGTTTTTTTGGCTCTCCAGTGTATGTGTACATAGGTACATATGGAAGCATGAAAATAGTCCGTATGCACATAGGTAGGCCTACGTATTTTTGTACATGTACCTATCTATGTATATGGATTAATTTATGTATGCTTGTGTGCACGTAAGCATATGTACTAATGCAATATATGTAGGTTCTAGGTAGACCTATGCGTTTATTTATTAAAAATTTTACATATAATGTGCCCATGTATATCGCAGCAAATACTCCATTGACGCTTGTTACATTTCCTATTTTTAGTACAGTTTATTGATGTATAAATAATTCTAACATTTTATTAGATATTTGTGCTGCTTATGAAAACACATACGAAGTTGTAGATTCAGAGCATACAATTTGTATCATAATTCCTGGTACATACTTATAGGAAGTAGTTGGATTTGGTTCCTCCCAGGACAAGAAAAGGGGGATACAGATAGGGTGGATTATCCACCATCTTGAATTCTGCCATTATGTATCTTTGACCTTGACATTTGTCAGCTGTCTTGTTTCCATTCGCCATCTTGTTTCCATTTGCCCTCTTGTTACTAGAATTTTCCAGTCCATGCTCTGTCATTCCATCTTGTTTCGTCATGCTCTAAATACCTACTTTCATTTCTCTCTTTATTCATTCCCCTCTCTCGACTATCCCTGTCACTTTCTTAGTCCAGCCTTGGATGTCACCTGCTAGGGGGCGCTGGTGTCAGCCATATTCGTTTATGACTGCTAGAGTGCACTACCATTATCTGCAATCTTGGATGTAATCTGCTGTAGCACTCTCGTCACCTTCTAGAGGTTCCTGTGTCTGGCATGTTGCTTATGACCACTTGAGCACGCCGCTGGTGTCCACCATGTTGGTTCTTTCGTCACCTGATAGGCAGTGCTACTTCCTCTTTCGTAAGGTCGTCTTGTGATATGTGTAATTAGGGCTTCGCCCTTATGTGTACATTTTATGGTAAGACGACTCGAAATATCGTCTGAAGTAGGGCGGGATCGGACTGCCTAATCTTGGGTCGCCAGCAAGGTGGACACCCTAGCTAACTGAGCTATCAGGACATGTGGTGGGACATGGTTTTAAAATAGGTAGATGTAATATTGTGTATACAGAGGGAAACATTATGTATATATATATATATATATATATAAGTGGTTATAATTACAGCCCTCATACATATTCAAGAATAAGAATGTGTAATAATAATTTTTCTATAAGTTTTTGGTAGCCATTATCATTATTCGTGATATATATATATAATCATAGGTACTCAACAATAATGCTATTATTTTTAATCATTTTTATATAGTCATAGGCATACAATAAGAACTTTATTTTTTTTACAAAATCTTAAGTATGGAAAATAATTTTTTACATTTTTTTATGTAGTCATAGGTATGCAATAACAATTTTTTCAGCTGTATATATATCATGTTCTTGCATGCAGTCTATTTTCTTTAGTATTTTTTCTTATTAAAAGTTGTACTTTAGAAACAAAACATACGTAAATTTTTACTTTATTTATTACATTTGTATTTAATTTAAATTTACATAAACATATATTTTTTCACTGTAGACTTTTTGTTCACCGATTATCCTTTCCTTGATATGGAACTTGTCATCCATCCTTTAGTTTGAAACTGGTCATAAATCATTTTGTTTGGAGCTGGCATCATCTTCTGGCATTGCCCTCCCACTGTACCACTCACGTGGCTGCTAAAGCAACCTTAAGCGCAGGTCTCCAGCTGGGGACAGAACAATACAGTACACTCTTACAGCACTATGGAGATATTTAAACAATTATTTTTTTTTTTAAATCTCCATGGTGCTGTGAGAATGAGCTACACAGGTGGGTTATATTGCTGAAAATGATAACATACCTGGGACAAAACAATGCAATGGACAGAACAAGCAACAAGAAGATAATAAAAGACAAGGATTGTAGAGCAGAAGAAGAAAAGAAAGATAAGAAGTAGACAGATAGGGTGGGTAATGACAATACTGCCTCTAGTGATTACAATGGACAAGATGTCACAACTAAAATATTTCACCCCTCACAACTCCGGTGAAGGGAAAGAGTTGGAACCACCAGGAATTGGCTTTAAACCCTGGTCGGAGGCCTAAACATAAGTCGCATCTCTAATGCCCGTGCTCGAGTGCACAAGCGACATTGCCGGAGTGAAATGCTAGATGTAACAATCTGCAGTCATAATTTCTGCTGGTGGTGGCACTATCTCTCTCTCATGATCCAAACTGCAGCAGTGCGTCGAGTGTCTCTGGCATAAAGGAATGTGTGTGCTGTAGCTTGGTAGACAGTGTTCAAAATATAAAATCTTGTGCTGCAAAAAAAAAAAACAATTTTCTTTGCTTTTCACTGCTAAAATAATAATCGAGGTGAATAATTAATTTGAATAGCTGGGGGAACGGGGTGGTAGGAGTGAAATAGCTTCATATTTAGCAATCCAGCCATGCCCCCAGGGAAAAGTATGTTATTTAAGAACAAAAACAAATGACATTTTTATAGCTGGAAGATGTGGGGGAAGTGAAATCGCTTCTGATTTGTCACCCCTGAGTGAGGACTTCGTTTGAACCCCGACTTTAATCACCCAACAATCAGGGAAGGACATGTGATTTTGAACATGATAGTCTCCAACCCCTCCCCCCATCTTGGCTTGTTCATTGCTTCAAGCAGCGCTAGAAAATACATTCATCGTCTATAATAAAGCTGCAATAATAACTCTTCATCAAATCAAGCTGAATCATCATCAGCCTAAAAGTAACTCACCTGACAAGATATAAATTCCTCTTACATGGGCTCTAGTTGCTGTCTATAGCTACATCAATAAATATATAGATATATATCTTGTTTTTTATAGCAACATACATACATACATACATCATCTTATGCTTATATTGGATAGAAAGCTTCTAATCTTATTTCTTCTCTTCCTTCTCTTTTTTTCCTAAGTCTCTTCTTTGTTCTCTTCTTTCCTCTTTGTTAATTTCTACCCAAAATGACTATATGATTCTGTTTGAAACACCTATTTTTTCTGCCATGAGGTTTTGAATAATTTTCTATTCTTATTAAATTCTACCGAATATCTCCATATGAACTATCATTATTATACCCTTCAATATTTCTCTCTTGCCATTCTGCCAAATGAGTGCGACTTTGTTCATGCACTCACTGGCTGTAGAATTCATGGTGGTAAGATCTTATATTATTCATGGTTACATTCACGACTTGTTTCAGCTTCAACACCATCTTGTAGTATTCAAATATAAATTTATTTTATAGGCTTACCTTCTGGATTCCTTTAGCCTCTTTGGTAACTTTGTCACCACATATATAAATATACATTTTGGCACACAGCCACACGAACTCGCTCATCAGTTCACCACTGCACACATCTTTAGATTCCCCATCACTTTCCTGTTGGGGAGGGAGAAGCAGGAATGAGTGGGTGGGCAGGCATTGGAATCCATCTCGTCCATGAGCATGGGGTATGCAGCCAGGTCTGTGTCATGATCTTGCATTTCGACTTCGTAAATTGAGTCGGTATCTGTGTAGAGGAGTTTAATGTTTCTTCATACTTTTTTCTCACGACATCGTGATGGAACATGTACATTAATGTTTGGGACAAGTCGAGCATTGAAAGGCTCATTCAATAAGTTTATCAAACAATATAATTTCTTTCTCCACTTTCATAAGTGATAGGTTTTCGTCGTAAATCGTCTCGTATTTGAAGGTGGGCTTGGAAATCAATTTCTCTAGTCTTCTTTAATTGCATACTAATAGAATGACTTGATACTTCCTCTTATTCCCCATTAGTTTACCAATTGTAGCGTTGTTCATCAGCTTAAAATCTTTTTTCCAGGCCTTTACCGACTGCCTGCGTTTTTGTGCATTGAGGTTGATGTAGGGTTTGAGCCATCCCTCTTGCCCGAATTGCAGCACATGATGAATTTTGGTTATTTTGAGTCCATGTTCTATTGCTTGTTTGAAGTTTACATAGCGTAAAATGTAGTTTTTCTTTTCTTCTAGCTTCATCAATAATTTTTGGTCTTTCCCCCTCGAGGACACTTGTTCATAGGCAAGAATGACAGGTCTTTGTGCGAGTTTTGGAGTTCCACAATATATTATACTTATACCTCCAGTATGTAGCCAAGTAGATAGTCATCTGGCACCATCATTATGACGATTTCGTTGCTCACCCACTGGAAGTCACTTGCGGAGAGCGCAGAGATATCGTCCACCCATACAAATTGTTTGCATCTACGTACTGGAGGTAGACGGACGACTTGCTGGCATCACACAATGACGGGATGTACTCATTCTTTGCCTTTCAATGGTGCTTCACACACTGGACCACACCACCTCTGATGCCTTCGTCAATAATCAAGTATTTTTTGTAGTCTATGAGTAGTTCTAACTCGATCTTGGTGTGCTTCAGCATAGCATTGAACGAGAAGCCCGGTATGCTCACATAACGAACACAATGAAGCCCATTAATGACGAGGCACAATTTACTGGAGTTTTCAAAAATGTCCAAAAAACAGTACGATGTGTATCTTCAAATAAATATAAGAGTAATCTTCAAATTTCTGACAGTTGAACATTTCCCAAACTTGTTGTGCATGTCGGTATTCATTATCTTCAGTTATGGCTGTGTTCTTCAATCTGTTATAAACTTTATCGCTGGGGGGCAGCTGCATCTCTTCAAGGTTTTGGAGGCTGTCTACGTAAACAGAGAGGAACACTCAATTTCTGCCTACTAGTTCCAGCTCGTCTCAACTGAAGAACTTCTCCACATTTTTCAGTCGGTCTCTTGGCAGGTTTTCGGTGAGGGCGGCGAGACTGGCGTACTTGTAGCAGAAGGTGTCTATGAGTGTCATTAATTTTACTCTGTACGCAGGATTATGAATATAGTTTCTTTGTTGTAGTCAAAATACTTTGTTATAAAGTTCTCGTCATATGTTTAATTGTGAAATACTACTGCTAATCTATTCGTATAGTGGCAGAGTTTGTTGCAGTTATTGCAGGAGTGGCCAATGTAGTTTCCGGTGAAGTGGTCTTGGTCCAATACTTACCAGTTTTCTTTAGTGAATTTTTCTGCGCAGTATCAGAAGTTATCGGCCACGCCATAATTCAATAATTGAAGATTGCTGAACGACTAGATGGGTTCGTTGTCATCACAAATTTCCTACACCTTGCTTCCAATGTCCACGATTTCTTCAATACATTTCTCGGTGGCATTTTCCCCAGTGTAAACTTTCGGCCCTATTAGTAGACTTGTCATTTTGGGGGCAGGCATGGTGTCGTGGTCCACTTGAACATAGTAAAAAAAATCTGCATGCTTCATGTTTCTGGTATGTGTGCATGCTAGATGACTGAGGGTCGGCCTGGCAGGTTTGGATGGGCGGGAGCATTAACTCTAAATCTGCATAGACGACTATTGGCATTTGGTCTGCTCTGTAGTGGTTCTTAAACTTGAGGGTTGGTCTTCTTGCCTTCTTGTCGTAGCTTGGCCTTTCAGTTCGTGTAGGAGCATGAGGACTGCAGTGTTTTTCGTGCTCTGCCGGCATTTCTTCACCCGTCTCTTGTGTCACTCGTATCCTGGCATCGTAGTGTGTGAAACAACGTTTGCAAATACGGAGTTCACTCGAGGTCTCATCAGGCGAGAAAAGTTCTTTATATATGCATAGTGGGCACTGTCTTTGGTGGTGAGGAGTAGGAGGAGATGGAAATGTATGGGCTCCTCTTCAATACAGGCTCGTTTTGGTGCCACCTGCATTTCATCATTAATTATGAACATGTTCACGGCCACTCCAGGATTTTGTTTCTCGAATTTGGTTATCTGGTGCAGAAGTGTCGGAAATTTGATGCCACCAAAGTTGAACTTGATTTCCTGTTCTCTGCAGCATCTGTCTACTCGCTCAGAGTGTGCTCCTTCAACATATCTGGCGAGTTGGACCCACTTAAAGCACTCGTGATCCTTGTTTTTCTGGTTAATCACATCTTCCATGGTTTTTTATTGGCGCTGGAAATTCAATGTAACTGGATCCGTGCAGTGGGTCCAATTTATTAATTCTTTACTGTATCCTTTCTATTGCAGTGTGTATTCATTCAATTCCCTTTTTCATATACTCCTCTTCCCGGCATATTTTCATCGATATGGCCACAACAGCTTCTTCCATTTAACACTAATTGTTTATAGGCATGTTTTGTCTTGAAGGCACGCTGGTATACTTCATATTTGTGGGGTTCGGGTTTGCCATAATCGCACTCACGGAATAAATCTAATTTTACTGGGTAATTATTCATTATTTCTTTCTGCAGCTGCTCGATTATGTTTTGTGCCATACCTTCAATGTATATACACACATCTTTTGTCTCATCGCTTTCATTTTCCGCCACATATGTTTTCAGATTGCCCTTAAAGGCAGTCTCGACAGTGCAAGCCAAAGATGTTTCTAACTATACAATTCCCATATGCAAAACATTACACTATTTATTGACAGTGTTCAAACATTTGTGGCTCGTGCGATAGCAGATAGTTCCATATACTATCACAAGTTTCCATGTAGGTAGTCATATGTTCACCATTGTGGAAAGAATATGGAATGGAACTGTCGCCAGGTTGAACCTCTAAGTAGATGGTTGAAGGATGAAACCATGCCATGTGCCAACTACAGCTTCCAAACTGATCTGCTTCACGCCTGCACGCTTGCCTTGTTTAAAATGCGACGATATACCAATTTCAAGAGACTACGAGTTAATTATGTCACTATAGGTACGTTAAGCGATTGGTTCTATCTTGTCACATATTCTGTATGTGAATTTTTCGTGATCACAATGACTAATTTCAATATAGAGTAAAAATAAATAAATAAAAATGCAGAATGGAAATGACAAATACTTAAAAAGAGTAGGCGAAGAAAGAAAATATATAAGAACGGAGTAAGGGAAATTTTGTCACCTAGATAAATAATGGTCAGAGATAATGGTAAAATTTAAATAATATGATGGAACTAAAATTCTGTTCCACTCATAGGCCCTAAGGATGAAAAAATATTATAACTTTATTATTTTGGTAATTTTTATTATCAAATAAATTGTAAATTTACTTAGGTTCGTTACCGTAATTAATTGCTCAAAAAATTTACTGAAAGACTCAGTTCTCGAAACAAACATAAATGACAAAATGACATTCAAATTTTTTGGGCAATATATTTTACAGATTAACTTCACAAAACGTATTCTAATGAATATCTCAACTTCTGAAAATAATCTAACGTCACGTAGGGCTTATTCCTTTCATTATTTGGAGTAAAATATGTCATATACATGTGGGTCCTATTCCCAATATTTCCAGAGTAATTCAAAACATTTGAAAAATAACGAATAAAATAATAAACCTTTCAGAAGTAAATACAGTTATGTATTAGCAGATCGTATTGTTTACTGTTGAACATCACAATTGCGTCTAACAAGCTTACAAGAGATGTTCAAAAATGTTTCCGTCTAATTCCATTCAATTGGCTGCACTCTTATGAACCGAACCGCACATGTTCCTCTACGTAGCTGCACGCGGCTGTCTTTGATTTCTGTAGCGTCATGCATGATATAAGCGCAAGTAGTTCCTCACTTGTTTGTGCATTCCTTTGGTAAACAATAACCTTCATCCATCCGCATACGCAATATTCTAGTGGTGATAGATCTGGCCATCGAGGAGACCAGGGGTGAAATTAACAGCGGCAGTTCTTCTTGCACTAATTGCAGATACACCACACCAGTCGAGCGTCCCGGTAAAAGGAATGGCCCAGTCAGCTGATCATGTAGGACACCACACATTGATGCTGAAACGGTGTTGGAAACTCCTTTCCACTGTAGGGTGGGTATACTGATTGTCGAATTACTTTGTAAATATGGGAAATAGGACCCACATTTATGATGTAAGGAATAGGCCCTGTGAGTGGCGGTAACTCCTCGTGAATCATTCTGTATAACAAGCGTTCCATACAGTGGTTAATATAAAAGTACCGTGTTTTTGATTAAATGAAATTTACACACATATCTGTTTAACAATATAAAATGCCGTTCAAGGTAAAGTAAGTACTTTTTTTGTATTAACATTGAAAATAATCACTCCCTATATTACACATATGCTACGGTACACACTGACATCCGGTTAAGATATAACTTAATTAATAAAAATAGTTCTCAGACGTGACGCATTGAGAGGGTAATATGTAAATTTTTGGCTAGTGAAGTAAATATATTTTTGTTTTATGTACATAAAAGTATGAATTTCCATATTATGAACATACCAACTTTCCTAAAAATTGTACAAATTTTTCTTGGATGGCGCTTGAATAAAAAAACGGCTATGGCAATGTAAATGTCGGAAGGATAAAAAAATGAGAAAATAAATAAATCCTAAGCAGGGCTTTCAGGAGTGCTCAGTTTACCGTGAACTTTCTATCATTTTGTATTCAATACGAGTCAAAATCACTGAAATGCTGTGTTGTTAATGACTGGTAAAAAGTAGTTATCATGTAAAGTGTTATCAAATTGATTTTGATTTCTGGTATGCAATTTGTAAAATAAATAACGCTAAACTGTTAGTTTCAATTGCAGATAGCAAATACAAGAAACGTATGGTGATGTTTTGTAGTTTTTTTTCAACACATTTACATTAAAATAGTACTAGCGCTCACATGGTATACGAAATAATATTATGTACATATATTAAATTAAAGCCAAACATAAACCTGGTTTGCCAAATTTGAAAACTATAGGACATCAAAATTTTGCATATTTCCGAAACACGTTTTTTTTTTGTTTTTACCGTAGGTGCATATGGAACATTTTATTGTAAAAGCAAGTGAAACATTTGCTACAGAGTTTAAACAAAATTCAAGAAAACTTGTTAGGCGTGACTAATTAAAATTTTGAATTATTCAATTAATAATTATTTTATAGGTTTCTGTTGGAATTCGGTTAGTAGTGGTTTCTTCACTAAATTTTAATATCTACAAAACTAGCAAAAAAATATATTTTAAGGAAATGAAATGTTTATAAATAAATGAATTTCATTTACATAATTCCTGAATTACATAGATATTACTACATTTCAAAATTAAATGTATAGCGCTAGCATTTTGCAAGAAAATTATTAATAAAATTACCTAACTATTTCGTTTACTAAATCTGTCAATTGTACCATCTTATTATTATGTGCATATAAAACATTTGTACACACATGAACAATATGGGACTTTCTTACATTCAGTTTTTTCCTCATGTTAGGTAAAGACGCCCTCGCTATATAAATATTTTTTAAAGCATAGTAAACATTTACTTAATCATTTGTGCAGTAGTTATTTGTATACTACCAAAGACATTAATTACTCTTTAAGATCAGTAAATGGCAAACAGTTTTCTGCACTGTCCTCAGCGTTTCAAGTTTCAGGTTTCACATGACAAGGAAACATTAACATGAAGCAGACAGAGCAGGTTGCAGCGTAGGTAACGATGCTAATTCCAGGAATGTGGACCAACGGCAATAGAGCACCCCTGCCGCCAAGTTGTGAATCATGAAGTTCCCCTTACTTCAGCTATCCTCACTGCACTTGAGATGAAACTTATGTGAAGCGAAAAGTAACGTAAAAGTATCTTTTATTTTTCTGGCTGTTACAATTAACTAGTCACTTTATTAAGTTCCAAGTTACCTTGCAAAAAAATCTGACCAGTTACCCCAAAAAAGTTACTTTAAAGTAACTCGTTACTTTCGTTATGTTACTACCCAACACTGGGATAAATGAGTTCAAGTATTTTCTACTGAACAAAAAAGAAAACCATTTAAAACCAGGCAAAATTTAAATGGTCTCAATAACAAAGGCTTTTTAAATACAGTTCCTCTATAACAGTTAATACAGTTACAAAAAAAAAGGATACTACAAAACTGAAATGAACTTACTTTACAATAATTTATTACGACATTCTTACTTTTTGCATCTCTTGCGAAGCGCTGAAGCACGAAACTATATATAGCAAGCGTTTCATACAGTCGTTAATATAAAATCACCTTGTTTTTGATTAAATAAAACTTGCACACATGAATGTATAACACTATAATAATACTGAAGACTGTTCATGGTAGACTCTCTTTAAATTAACCATTTTAAAATCACTGCCTATAACTACATATATGCTGCAGAACACACTGGCATGCAAGTTCCCAGTTATATTGATAGTGAATTAATAAGAATGTTTCTCAGACGTAATGTATTGAGTGTGTAATATGTAAATTTTTGATACTGAAGTCAAGATATTTTGGTTTTATATACATAAGAGCATGAATTTGCAAATTATTAAAAAGTTACTTTCAGGAAAAATTCTACGATTTTTACTTGCACACAAAAAAAATTTTCTGTCATTTTACAAAAAAAATTTTTTTGGAAACTTGTTAACAAAAAGGTTTTTAATATCATTACTTTTATATTTCACAAGTGTCAGTATTACTGCAAGAATTTTTCTGTAGTTCTACAAATCCGGTTTTTGACAAGTACAAATCAACAGGTTTACAACAAAATGTTTTGTAAAAGTGCTAGCATTTGTATTTTTACAAGNTGTTTTTGACAAGTACAAATCAACAGGTTTACAACAAAATGTTTTGTAAAAGTGCTAGCATTTGTATTTTTACAAGAAATTTTCTGTCCGGTTTACAATTTTTTTTTACTTGTTGATGGAGCGTGAATAAAGAGGGGCGGTCTATGGCAATGTTAATGCTACATAAGGTGATTGCAACAGTTCTCAACCACTTGGAACAAAATATTTGAAACTAAGAGCATATCACTGTGTTTTTAAAAGTCCCTTCAATCAATGTTTACTCAAAGGCTTTTAAAACTTTAAAGTCTTAATGCGAGTTCAGTAGTCACGGGGAATTTTTATGTTTGGCACCACTGGCAATATGGCGTCTGACTGAGTGTCACATTTACTTACATGTGTCTAAGGTAAGTAGCTATTTTATCAACTTAATGTTTTATGGTTTTAGTGTTTCTAAGAAGTTTTCTATACCAAAAAACTATGGAAAATTTATTGAAATAATAGTTATTTATTACTTTTAATCAAAATAAAACGGCATAGTCGGTTATCGGATCGTTATTTTTACTTTTGCCTCAGTATAAGCTGGTCGGATATCGAGTCTTGTTTATTTTTCCGGCTGATTATTGGCTTTACTATCAAACACGTATGGCTCACGCGCTCCCAATACAATACCCTCTCATTTCAATATCCGACCCGTGGTCGGCCACTGGTGCAAAGTGCTCGTCGCAAATCGATACAGTAAGCTAATCCTTCAAATTATTGGTTTAGATGCCAAAAAAGTATACAGTTGATGATTTGGCTAATGCCATCAATAAGATGGGGAATGGAGCTAAAATTTGAGAAACAGAAAGAAAGTACACCATTCCTCATCCCACGATGATGGATAAGTTGAAAGAAAAAACCTCATTGGACGCCAGAACAGACACTTCTACAATTTTAACACACAATGTAAGAAGGTTTGGTTCTTAAATTTTAATAAGCAGTTATTATATGTATGCGTATTTCAATTTTTTTGGTTATGCAAATAGGCTGTATTTTTAATGGACACATTTTAATGAGATGTGATGCCAAATGTGTTCATAAAATAAAAAAGCCCGTATTTACCAGGTTTAGACATTTTATGTTAATGCTGTTTGTTTGTGTTTGTAGACCTATTTTATTTGCACGTGTTTACTCATTAAAGGGAATATTTTGTCCCATATTAAATTTAATATTAAAACTACGTGCNCTATTTTATTTGCACGTGTTTACTCATTAAAGGGAATATTTTGTCCCATATTAAATTTAATATTAAAACTACGTGCATATCCTAGACTAGGCCTAGTGTGATGCATTTTATTAGTAAAAATGTCATGAAGATGCTCCCCAGAGCAAAACTACATTTAAAAAAATTGTAAAATATAGGCCTAAATATNCTATTTTATTTGCACGTGTTTACTCATTAAAGGGAATATTTTGTCCCATATTAAATTTAATATTAAAACTACGTGCCTATCCTAGACTAGGCCTAGTGTGATGCATTTTAATAGTAAAAATGTCATGAAGATGCTCCCCAGAGCAAAACTACATTTAAAAAAATTGTAAAATATAGGCCTAAATATAAGGCTATATTAAATTGATTTGGAAAGGAAAGAAAACTCAAAATTAGAAATGTTACGCGTAAATAATGTGCATAATTCTAGGCTTGGCCTAGGTTAGCTTGCAAAGGTCTACTCTTTAAAATCTAATCGTTCTTATTTTTTTTTTAGGAAGAAGAACTTCTTTGGCTGAAGGCAATGGCAAGAAAAGGAATTCCAGTTGAACTACGACAACTGCTTGATGCTGTGGAGGATCTATTGAAAAAAGATAGGATCTTGGCATTGCAAGATCTCTGGTGACTGAACGAGATATTCGAAAATGGCGTGATGATCTGAAGCAGCACATTGCTTAGCAAACGGTAAACACTGATCTGCTTAAGGATCCTTCCAGAATCATAAATAGGGATGAGTCAGGGTTTCAAACCAACCCAGTAACNCTGCTTAAGGATCCTTCCAGAATCATAAATAGGGATGAGTCAGGGTTTCAAACCAACCCAGTAACGTCAATAGTAACAGGGCCTAAGAATTTTAAAGTTTTATATGAATTACGAGGTAGTAACGAGGAGTGTATAAATATAATGGCGACATTCGATGCCGCTGGTAAAATGGCACCCCCTTGCATTGTTAACCCCTATGAAAGAATACCAGCCGAAATCTGTCGAAATGTTAACCCCTACTGATCATTGGGTAGAAAGAAAAAGTGGATGACTTCCCCCAGCGTTTTGTGGATATGTAGCAATAAATTTGTTACCGTTTTTAAAAGATAAAAATGCAACCTTTGCAGTATTGTATCTNTATTGAAAAAAGATAGGCTCTTGGCATTGCAAGATCTCTGGTGACTGAACGAGATATTCGAAAATGGCGTGATGATTTGAAGCAGCATATTATTGAGCAAACGGGAAACACTGATCTGCTTAAGGATCCTTCCAGAATCATAAATAGGGATGAGTCAGGGTTTCAAACCAACCCAGTAACGTCAATAGTAATAGGGCCTAAGAATTTTAAAGATTTATATGAATTACGAGGTAGTAACGAGGAGTGTATAAATATAATGGCGACATTCGATGCCGCTGGTAAAATGGCACCCCCTTGCATTGTTAACCCCTATGAAAGAATACCAGCCGAAATCTGTCGAAATGTTAACCCCTACTGGTCATTGGGTAGAAAGAAAAAGTGGATGACTTCCCCAGTGTTTTGTGGATATGTAGCAATAAATTTGTTACCGTTTTTAAAAGATAAAAATGCAACCTTTGCAGTATTGTATCTAATTGATGGTCACAAGTCCCACATAAGCTATGAGGTTGCAATACTCTGTAAAGATAATGACATAATTTTGTACTCATTGCTCCCAAATGCCACGCACATACTCCAACCAGCAGATGTGTCTGTTTTCGTACCTATTTAAATGTGCTTGGAAAAAGATTGTTTCAGATTGGCAGAAAAAAAACTGGCTACAGAACAGTTACAAGGGCCAATTTTGCTCCTTTGATAGAAAGTGCTTTGATAGCAGCAACAGAAGATGTTTTGCAGAAGGGGTTTGAAAAGTACGGAATTTACCCATTTAACAAAGAAAATATCAACTACGGGACATTTTAAGCCACGAGTCTTGGGTAATTGACAAGCTATGCCAGTTCAAAACTGAGCATTTATTGTTTCTTGCGTCTATGTATTCCTCTTCACGCGTTCAGGGGTTCTGCAGCAATGGTGAACAATATTGTGGAGATGAATCTGCAAAAGAGCTTTTTTATGTGTGCAAGAAAATTCAAAACTACATTTTGTCACAAGATAAGTCAATTGAACTTCCAAGGACAACCAATCTCGAAGCTCCATCAACTAATAACCATCCTGACCTGCCTCAAGAAAAGCCGGTTGAAATTCCAAGCTCAATCAATCTTGATACTCATCAACCACTAACCATTCTGATTAGGCACAAGGAAATTCTGCTGAACTTTCTACCCTAAACAAACTTGATGGACCATCAAGCAGCAAGCATACTGACCTCTCACAAGATATACCTACTGAATTTATTTATTTTACTAACCTTGACATTTCAATAACTAGTAACCATCCTGATTAATGAAGACTGATTTATATCTGGATCATGTGGATAAATTCAATTCTGATGGAGGTTCGATTGAATCCAACCAACAACTAACAATTCATCAGTCAATCAAAGAGGTTTGTCAACTTCAAGAAACATCCCTCCCTGAACCAAATATGACCTGTGCCACACCTAAAGCCAATGGGCCTACAACAAATACACTCAAATGAGCATTTGCTGACTGTGTGGTTTGGCCCACCCAGTCACCTGTAAAAAAGGAAGGAAAGTCTTGCAAAAAAAATCAAACTTTGACCTGAACCACGTGCTTACGAGCTCCTTTGTGCCCACTCTGACTGCCGCAGTCGTGTCCATAACACCAGACACACCACACCGATGGGCTTGTGGGCACGAGTGAGAGTGTTCATAATTGCATCAGTGTTCATAATTGCATCAGTGTTCATAATTGCAGCAGTGTTCATAATAGCATCAGTGTATTCAATAAGGGTATCTAATTGCATCAGTGTTATTAATTGCATCAGTGTTCATAATTGCATCAGGGTATTTATTCAGTGTTATTAATTGTATCAGTGTATATAATTAATATCATAATTGTCATCATGAAAGACAGTCGACACAGCCATAACCAGGGACATTTGACATTGTACACTTGGCAAAAATGTGGCTGGTACAATGGAAACGTTTAGGATTAATATAATAATTTTATTGTGTATTTGTATAAGGAAAAATTATGTTGTCTTAGATTAATTTAATTCATGTCACTTCCGTCTCATAATAATTTTTTTTGTGTATATTGTGCTTCATCGTTTAGCCGCTTGGCGTTGGCTGCGCTCAGGTAGCAGAAGCTGGCCCATGCTTCCTCCAAGTTCTCTTCAGCTCTTGATGCATCAAGACGTGTAAGTCTCTCGCTCCACAAAGGCCCTCGGTGCCGACATCTTAAGCTGAACTCATATTCACTGCAATAGACTTCACTTCATGAACCGGATCATTTATTTTATTTGTTATAGCGCCGAGGGGAGAGCAACGTTACTCTCATCGGAGAGTTTTCAACCAATCGCGTTTAATATTATAAAGCCATGCGTTCGCCGTTTAAGGGCCGTTAAGGCCACGTTTTGTACTAAAGTTGTGTGTGTTCATTAAGGAGTCGCAAGGAATAAATAACTCCACAAGCATCGTAAGTATTTCATTTGTAATTTAATTAAGGCGTGCGAGGCGGCCTACAGCCTCAACATTGCATGTGACGGAGTGTTAACCAGAGTCCCCTAGACTGACGACCGAAACAACCCTCATTTCATCAGCTCACCGCAGGGCTGTGGCGCCGGGCACATATTTCCTACTTCATCAGCTCTGGTAACACCACGCATCAAGTTGGCTTTCCCAACTAGGGACGAGTATTTCTCCTAGCCATTGCTTGACCACATCAACTTCCAGGCGCTGTTGGGGCTAGAGCTTGGGCGGAATACTGGTGGAAAACTGGGGGCGGGGGGGGATTATANATCAACTTCCAGGCGCTGTTGGGGCTAGAGCTTGGGCGGAATACTGGTGGAAAACTGGGGGCGGGGGGGGATTATATATATTACACTGTTATAGGAAGAGAACAAAAGGAAAAGACTTGAAATAAAGAAAGGAGGAAGAGTTAAAAAAAACGGGAAGAACTAAAAAATAGGCAAAGAAGAAGAATATAAAAAAGAAATGGAAAAAGAAAGAATAATTTTAGTCTTCTAAAAAAGATAACATTTTGATGGAGACTGCACTCCACTCAGACTTGGATGATACTGACCTAGCCAACTTATTGGAGCCTAGAACACCTACGCAGACGGACGAGCTCATGAGAGATCCATTGGAAGATGATTACGCTTTAGTAAAATTCCTATTTGATGAAGGAAACAAAGAAGCCCACTATGTCGGAAAAAATTTTAAGACTACAGGGTAGTGAGATTTTAGTTGCATGTCTTTGGATAAGTCATAAATGTGACAACAAATTAATTTTTCGAAATGTTCCATACACATCAATCAGTGAAAGAAACCAAATAGTATACATACTAAATCCTACAGCTTTGGGGCGTACAAAGATCTTGTGTTTCCTGTGATATAAATTTTTAATGTTTTAACATTCACTAGTAGGCTGCATACCAAGACAACTAACAGGTAACATATCAATGTATCAATTTTTAAACAACAAAAAACATTACCTTCTGTTGCATGAAAACATAATTTTAAGGCTTGATCAATTAGATAACTTTTTTTAAAATTCAGTAGTTATTAATACTACAGTCAATTAATTTGTAAATGAAATAAATTATTTAGTGGTCGGTAACTGGTGCAGTAGGAATCGGTTATTTGTGATTTAGTAACTAAACAAAAAATTTAAAAACCAATTTTGATAAATATGAAAGGCTAAAACATGGTCTGGCACAAAAATATGAAGGAAATACTTCAAAACTGTATGGTGATAATTTTCTATTGTTGAATGGTTCATTTACTGCCAAATTTTAAGTTTAAATGTTTAAACTGGTCTTAAATTGGTTCGGTACATTCGCCCTATATCAGAAGGATAAAAAATAAGACGAGAAGTAAACCGTAGGCAGGACTTCCAAAAGTGCTCAGTTTAATATGAACATCCTACAGTTTCGTAGTAAATACGAGTTAAAATCATAAAGTGAAATGCTGTGTTGATAATGACTTGTAAGAAATAGTTTTTTAATAAAGTGTTATCAAATTGATTTTGATTTTTGGTATGTAATTTGTAAAATAAATAACACTAAATTGTTAGTTGACATTGCAGATAGCAAATACAAGAAAAGTATGGTGATGTTATGTAGTTTTTTTTTTTTCATGTTTACATTAAAATAGTACCAGTACTCACACAGTATGCAAAATAATTTGTTCTCTTTCAACCAAAAAAATGTAGTCTATAGTCTATAGTCTAGTCTAATGCATCTATACAGCTTTCTCTCCCTCAGTGCAGTTACACAGGAAAGGTTGAAAGAAATTAATTTCGTGCAGCTCTCACTGCCATTTTGTTGCACCAGTGACAACACGTATTTTTGTGTTGTATTTTTCTTAATTACGAGAGAACAAATGAATTTCATTAATTTTTATTACGATGCATTTTTCAGCAATCATAAATCATATAATTAGTATTTAATCAGCAACATCATGTATGTAGGACTCGACATTCCTCACAAACTTAACCTTATAATTTTATATTTACTATTCAGCAATTATAACTTAAGGACGGTACTCCCTACCTGTGTGATACAGGATGGCTCATAGGATCCGAGGTATTTTACCAGGCACAGACTATATGGTGCCTTGAATGTTGAATAGGGTATATTAAACAATAACTTCATCATGTCTTGGTTTTAACAGGTTTATTTGACCGGGAATTCATACACACGTTCCCGGAATGCCACTACTTTTCCGGGACTCTTCTCATACAGTACTGGAACTTCGACACCTATTGTGCCGGGAATCTACGTACACTGTCTCGTCCATACAGATTTTACCCTGCGATTTGTGAGCCTGAGGGGCTGATTACAGTATTCTGGCTAACGTTTCCGACGGCTTNCCATACAGATTTTACCCTGCGATTTGTGAGCCTGAGGGGCTGATTACAGTATTCTGGCTAACGTTTCCGACGGCTTGGGGACACTAGGCGACAGGACACGTCCCTGAGTGGCAACGTTAGTACTTATCTGTATTTATTGCTGGGTTTTTGTTCCGGTGGTANAGGCGACAGGACACGTCCCTGAGTGGCAACGTTAGTACTTATCTGTATTTATTGCTGGGTTTTTGTTCCGGTGGTACTTTAAGGTCTGGTAAGTTGGGTGGCCCTTTTACAGTCCTTCAGACTGGCTGTCGTTGGCGTTCTGCACTCAGATGGCTTCCTCCTTCGGCATTGGCTGACTGACTCCCTTGTCCNCGCCTTCCAGTGTGGGGTTGTAAATGACTCGCCTGACTTCCACGATCCAACTCCCGATGCCTGACTCCCTGCGCATCCTGGTGTGGTGCTTCCGAGTGGCACGTTCTTACTCCCTACATCATTGACTGCCGGCGTCCGAACCCTGGCAGCGACTGTCTCACTCGACTGACTCGCATCTCTCGGCATGATGACTGACTGCCTGACTGATTCTGACTGGCTCTCTCAAACTTCTCTGATTCAACTGCTCGATTCAACTGATCAGACTCCGATTTTGCCGGGCTCCGATCCCGGCCTCGGCGTGCATCATCANGACTGGCTCTCGCAAACTTCTCTGATTCAACTGCTCGATTCAACTGATCAGACTCCGATTTTGCCGGGCTCCGATCCCGGCCTCGGCGTGCATCATCACTGACACGACTGATGCAACTAATGTGACACAACTGACAACTGACTCGGCTCAACTGACTGACCCCTCCATGTTCCGCAAATTGGCTTTTTAACTCTCTGGACTCCCCTTAGAATCTTACACATGGCTTCACTCGCTAGTGGAAAGGGGGTGGTAGGTGCCGAACAAAGACCCAATTTCCTCCATGTGCCAGGACTCTGGTTGATGAAGGGGGGAAGGGGGTGCCCCCCTTGTCAAAGTTCTCCTGCATTTTGCTAAGGGAGGATGGGGACTCTTAGCACAGCTGCTACGCTCTGTCAGCCTTTTTCTGGTGTATCTAACCTTCAGCACGTGTTTTAATTCCCTCGTGGGCGGAAATCGCTAACCTATCTCTGCATTTCTTTGGCGTGTTCAAGTTGCACGTGGTTTTGTTCGGGGTGGTGGGTGGGGCCCTGTGCTGCAACCTTGGCACATGTAACTGCTTCCCTTTGGCTGGTCTGGCTTCGCCACAGGCGTTAATGGCTGGCACGTGTCCCGAGGCAGGTGGCTACTGAGTGGCCCTTGTGGGAGGGGGGTGGGGTATGGCGTGCATTGTGACAGCTGAGCTTCTACGTACAATATGGCACGCATCAATAAAATAATCTTCAAAGTCTCTAAAATAAATTTGCAATAATCTCACGTTAATTTCTAATGCTATTTCCATCAAAACAGACGTGAAATATTAAAGGTTACGTTACCTTTACATTTCTTTACAATATGCTTTATTCCTTGTTTTCATTGATGACATTCTATCATTATATGTTTCCTCAATCTCATTGTGTTTCCTCAATCAATCAATCAATCAATCAATCAATAAACAAATGACAACTTTCGAATTCACTGGTTTTTATTCGCACCACACCAGTTAACACCACCTCAAAACCTGATGCAATTTTGTGCTACACAAACCTGCCTGTGTTGCTGCACAAGGTTGAAAGAAAAGACAATTTTAATGGCTGTGATGCCACATGACGTGAACCGCACGTTCAGGAGTCCTTTGTGCCCACTGTGACTGCCGCAGGCTTGTCCACACGCCAGACGCACCACACCGACAGGCTTGTGGGCACGAGTGCAAGTGTATTAGTGTTTATAATTTATTCAGTGTCAGTGTATTTATTAATAACGTCAGTGTATATAGTTTATATCATTTGTTTTATCACCATTGGAGACAGTCTGCACAGCCACAGCCAGAGACATGTGACGTTAGACATTTGGCAATACTGTTGCTGGTACGATGTAAACATTTAGAATAAGTATTATCATTTTTTATTATGTATTGTTTTAGGGAAAATTATGTACTATTAGTTTAAGTTAATTCATGTCCCCTTTTCATATCATTATCATTTTTAGTGTATTGTGTTTCATCGTTTCACTGTGTGGCGTCGCCTGCGCTCAGGTAGCTTAAGCTGGCGCACGCTTCCGCCCAGTACTCGTCAGCACTTCAACAGACCCGGACGTTAAGCTCTCTCGTTCCGCAGAAGCCCTAGCAAAGACATCATCAGTCGAGTTGGTATCCAGACACATCGGTCACATTTTAAATAATTATTTTCATCGGTTTCATTATTTGGCTTGCATAGCGCCGAGGGGAGAGCGACGGTATTATTTATCGAGAATCGTTAAGTGCATTAGAGTTTCTCATTATAAAGACCACGTGGTCACTCGCAGTTCCGAGCCATTCAGGCCACGTGTCTTGTGTATAGTTGTGTGTACCATAACGAGTCTGGGGTAATAAATACCTCAACCAGCATCACTCATTTTATTTATAATTATTTAAGGCGTGCGAGGTGGCCCATAAACTCGCCGTCGTGTGTGTGACGGAGTGTTCACCAGAGCCCCCTAGGCCGTCGACCCGAAACGGCCCTACATCTCATCAGCTTACCACAGAGCTGTGGCGCCGGGCACACAAATATCATACCATCAACTCTGGGAGCACCGCGAGTCAAGTTGGCTTTTCACCGTAGCCAAGCTTGGCCACGTCACACATCCGGTTGAAAGAAACAACAGTTTTGGAGTTTAACTTGCCTGTGTAGCCTGCATAGTTAAAAGAAATAAACCTAATATTACATACGTCTATTAAATTAAAGCCAAACATAAAACTGGTTTGCCAAATTTGGAAATAATAGTACTACCTTTATATTTGACATATTTTCAAATTATATTATTTGTTTTAACTGTATGTACATCTAGAACCTTATTATATAACGGCAGATAAAACATTTGCAGCAGAGTTTGTACAAAATACACAAACATTTTAAGCGTGACTAATTAAAAGTTACCAGATTTTCAAAACTTCTGCCGAATTCAAATTATTCAATTCTTGATTATTTATAGGTTTCTGTTCGGTTTCTGTCAGTAGTTATGTATTTAGTATTTGTAAAAACGCACTACATTTTAATATTTAAAAAATCCATGTAAGAAAATGTAATGTTTATAGATAAATATTGGTCATAACTACGACGTTTTCTTATAGAGGTGACTGATAATATAATGCAGTTTTATGTTGTTTACATCTTTCCTGAACTACATACTTGTTACTGTGTTTCCTAATTACATCTTCAGCTATAGATATTGCAAAAAATTATTAATAGAAGTACATAACCATTTAGTTTGCTAAATCTGTCAAGTTGACCACCACCTTATTATGTGCATATAATACATAAGTACACAAAGGCACATATTATGGGCATTTTCTTACATTCAGTTGTTTCATCGTGTTGCGGGAAGATGCTCTCAATCTAAATAAATTTTTGATAATGAATAGTAAACATTTTCTTTAACATTCACGTTGTAGTTCTTTATATACTATTAAATTGATAATATTTAAATTTAAAAAATGGCAAAAAAATTTCTTTACTGCTCGTACCCATTTCAGCATTTCAAGAGCACTAAGTCTACAAAGGTTTCACATGCAAGAAAAAATAAACTGGAAGGGGATGTGGCAGATGGCAGCATAATTAACGATACTAACTCTAGGAATGTGGACCGACATCAAGCGAGCAGCANTACTGAGTGGCCCTTGTGGGAGGGGGGTGGGGTATGGCGTGCATTGTGACAGCTGAGCTTCTACGTACAATATGGCGCGCATCAATAAATTAATCTTCAAAGTCTCTAAAATAAATTTGCAATAATCTTACGTTAATTTCTAATGCTATTTCCATCAAAACAGACGTGAAATATTAAAGGTTACGTTACCTTTAGATTTCTTTAAAATATGCTTTATTCCTTGTTTTCATTGATGACATTCTATCATTATATGTTTCCTCAATCTCATTGTGTTTCCTCAATCAATCAATCAATCAATCAATCAATAAACAAATGACAACTTTCGAATTCACTGGTTTTTATTCGCACCACACCAGTTAACACCACCTCAAAACCTGATGCAATTTTGTGCTACACAAACCTGCCTGTCTTGCTGCACAAGGTTGAAAGAAAAGACAATTTTAATGGCTGTGATGCCACATGATGTGAACCACACGTTCAGGAGTCCTTTGTGCCCACTGTGACTGCCGCAGCCTTGTCCACACGCCAGACGCACCACACCGACAGGCTTGTGGGCACGAGTGCAAGTGTATTAGTGTTTATAATTTATTCAGTGTCAGTGTATTTATTAATAACGTCAGTGTATATAGTTTATATCATTTGTTTTATCACCATTGGAGACAGTCTGCACAGCCACAGCCAGAGACATGTGACGTTAGACATTTGGCAATACTGTTGCTGGTACGATGTAAACATTTAGAATAAGTATTATCATTTTTTATTATGTATTGTTTTAGGGAAAATTATGTACTATTAGTTTAAGTTAATTCATGTCCCCTTTTCATATCATTATCATTTTTAGTGTATTGTGTTTCATCGTTTCACTGTGTGGCGTCGCCTGCGCTCAGGTAGCTTAGGCTGGCGCACGCTTCC
Organism: Clitarchus hookeri; assembly: GCA_002778355.1. Classification (NCBI taxonomy): domain Eukaryota; kingdom Metazoa; phylum Arthropoda; class Insecta; order Phasmatodea; family Phasmatidae; genus Clitarchus; species Clitarchus hookeri. The sequence continues at coordinate 99,334 of NQII01001590.1, read as the reverse complement.
GCCCAGTACTCCGTCAGCACTTCAACAGACCCGGACGTTAAGCTCTCTCGCTCCGCAGAAGCCCTAGCAAAGACATCATCAGTCGAGTTGGTATCCAGGCACATCGGTCACATTTTAAATAATTATTTTCATCGGTTTCATTATTTGGCTTGCATAGCGCCGAGGGGAGAGCGACGGTATTATTTATCGGGAATCGTTAAGTGCATTAGAGTTTCTCATTATAAAGACCACGTGGTCACTCGCAGTTCCGAGCCATTCAGGCCACGTGTCTTGTGTATAGTTGTGTGTACCATAACGAGTCTGGGGTAATAAATACCTCAACCAGCATCACTCATTTTATTTATAATTATTTAAGGCGTGCGAGGTGGCCCATAAACTCGCCGTCGTGTGTGTGACGGAGTGTTCACCAGAGCCCCCTAGGCCGTCGACCCGAAACGGCCCTACATCTCATCAGCTTACCACAGAGCTGTGGCGCCGGGCACACAAATATCATACCATCAACTCTGGGAGCACCGCGAGTCAAGTTGGATTTTCACCGTAGCCAAGCTTGGCCACGTCACACATCCGGTTGAAAGAAACAACAGTTTTGGAGTTTAACTTGCCTGTGTAGCCTGCATAGTTAAAAGAAATAAACCTAATATTACATACGTCTATTAAATTAAAGCCAAACATAAAACTGGTTTGACAAAGTTGGAAATAATAGTACAACCTTTATATTTGACATATTTTCAAATTATATTATTTGTTTTAACTGTATGTACATCTAGAACCTTATTATATAAAGGCAGAAAAAACATTTGCAGCAGAGTTTGTACAAAATACACAAACATTTTAAGCGTGACTAATTAAAAGTTACCAGATTTTCAAAACTTCTGCCGAATTCAAATTATTCAATTCTTAATTATTTATAGGTTTCTGTTCGGTTTCTGTCATTAGTTATGTATTTAGTATTTGTAAAAATGCACTACATTTTAATATTTAAAAAATCCATGTAAGAAAATGTAATGTTTATAAATAAATATTGGTCATAACTATGACGTTTTCTTATAGAGGTGACTGATAATATAATGCAGTTTTATGTTGTTTACATCTTTCCTGAACTACATACTTGTTACTGTGTTTCCTAATTACATCTTCAGCTATAGATATTGCAAAAAATTATTAATAGAAGTACATAACCATTTAGTTTGCTAAATCTGTCAAGTTGACCACCACCTTATTATGTGCATATAATACATAAGTACACAAAGGCACATATTATGGGCATTTTCTTACATTCAGTTGTTTCATCGTGTTGCGGGAAGATGCTCTCAATCTAAATAAATTTTTGATAATGAATAGTAAACATTTTCTTTAACATTCACATTGTAGTTCTTTATATACTATTAAATTGATAATATTTAAATTTAAAAAAAGGCAAAAAAATTTCTTTACTGCTCGTACCCATTTCAGCATTTCAAGAGCACTAAGACTACAAAGGTTTCACATGCAAGAAAAAATAAACTGTAAGGGGATGTGGCAGATGGCAGCATAATTAACGATACTAACTCTAGGAATGTGGACCGACATCAAGCGAGCAGCANTAAGGGGATGTGGCAGATGGCAGCATAATTAACGATACTAACTCTAGGAATGTGGACCGACATCAAGCGAGCAGCAGCCCTGCCTCTTTAGCTCATGACTCATGATGATGATCTTACTTGAGCTGTTCTCGCTACGCACGAGATGGAACTATTGTGAAGCTCAAGTAACGTAAAAGTGACTCATTTTTCTGCCTTTACAATTAATTAGTAACTTCAAGTTACAAGTTACCTTGCATTAAATTTAACCAGTTACCCCAAAAAGTAACTTTAAGGTAATTCGTTACTAAGCAACTTCTTAAGTTCGTTAAGTTACTACCTAACACTGCACAACACCAGTAAGGATTCTTCCGCAATCAATCGGAAACGAGGTAAAAAAATAACGGATTTACAGTTATCGTGGATATTTAAGACCCATGTGCTGGCTAACCCTATTTAATAAAGAAGTTTTTATTTTTGTTTATATGTGAAAACTTAAGATTCTCTTTTTTTCCCAGGAAATTATTATTTTGGGTACATGGGCATTAACAGTGATCATGGTAATGCTAAAAAATCCTCGGTAACTTCGTACTGCTTTCATTGTTATAACTGGCAAGGGCCTAACACACAAAATCAACAACAAATCTATCATCTTCATAATACAAATGCAGCTTAGGCAGAAATGTTTGTTCAAATAAAAGAAATTCAGGAATGTAGCCAACTACGAAGTTCATTTAGTGTTGCTCCAGTATTTGGAAACTTATGATTGGCTGGCATAGAAAAGTGCAAAAAACAAAATAGAAACTTTTCAATCTTCTAATGCTACTACTGCTAGCAGGCGACCGTTTCATGCCATTATGCTGTGTTGTAGTGGGCCCCATAGGCAAGTGCATGTTCTATTTTTCACCGTTATTTCTTACTGCAATTATTGAAGCACGGACTACACATCCACGTTTTCAATCTACAAAACTATTGAAATNTCACCGTTATTTCTTACTGCAATTATTGAAGCACGGACTACACATCCACGTTTTCAATCTACAAAACTATTGAAATTAGTGCTGAAGGATTTTATACCATTCTTAAATAATCAAAAGTCTTGGAATAACTGCAATGAAGAGAATACAATAATAATGACATCAGAATTTTGAGTAGTGGCCAACTTCATAAAATTTTGCAGCAAAAACTTTTAACGTACAAATGTTATATGGTGCAATACTTTCATTAAAGTCAGTGGTGGTTACCTAGCACATTCNTCACCGTTATTTCTTACTGCAATTATTGAAGCACGGACTACACATCCACGTTTTCAATCTACAAAACTATTGAAATAAGTGCTGAAGGATTTTATACCATTCTTAAATAATCAAAAGTCTTGGAATAACTGCAATGAAGAGAATACAATAATAATGACATCAGAATTTTGAGTAGTGGCCAACTTCATAAAATTTTGCACCAAAAACTTTTAACGTACAAATGTTATATGGTGCAATACTTTCATTAAAGTCAGTGGTGGTTACCTAGCACATTCGTCAATTTACAATCAACAGAGAAATAACTACACATAAAAACATAAATTAACAGAATGCTCTGTCAATAGACCAGATTTATAAAATGTTTAAACCTCGCTTCTTTGAAATATAATCTAGTTTTCTAAAGGTATTGCTACCTGGTGGCAGGTTAAAGTATGAACTGTGGTTATCACAAGGGACATCTGGCTTCGATGAAAGCAACTAACCTACAAATCTCCCTACTGAGGATTATTTTTAAATAGGAAAATTTTAGGCCAAGTGACTTTAGGTTAAATAATTTTAGGTCAAGTATCTGTTCCGAAATGGTTTAGGCCAAATGACGTGATAAAGTAGCAGAATAGGCGACTGTGCTGCCAATCTATTACCAAGTGCTTGCTGCTCACTTCAGAGGCAATATCCCCATGAATTGACTTTTTCATGAGGAAAATACAAATGTATAAACAAATTCCCAGAGTTTTGTATTTTCCACGAGCTCTATATATATTTTTAACATAACATATTTCCATGTACAGTGATCCTACTTTCTAATAATGTTGATCCAGCATGTAATCACCAAGCCTTTGTGAGGCCGGCTCGCCATTTTGTTTATCGTACACCCCCTCCCATTCCAGCCGCCCGGCGAAAATAAATGTTATTTATTTTTTAAAACCACACAGAGTTTTGTTATAGAATAATTTTTTGCGAAAACCATATTTATGTTAGTGTGATATATTGTTATCCAGGCGCACTCGGCACCGCAGTTAATTTAAAAATAGCCTCGTTGCGTGTATGAACTGTAAACTATCCAATCTCACCTTTTCGAAGAGCTGACACCACTTTTAATTGCTAAATTCTTTATTATTATGAATGAAAATATGTTATCTAATAATTTCCCCATATTTCTAATACTTCCAGNGCTATCTAATAATTTCCCCAAATTTCTAATACTTCCAGTATCACATATATGCTGTAATGTCCAAACTGCTGCTGCACAAGAAACGCAATTAAGATCTTATTAAAGACGTTTAATAAAATTTGCAGCCTATAAAAAATTATGCTCGCACAGTTTTATGTTGTGCCTTTATGTACACGCCTAGATACGCAACTCTAGTTGTAGTTGCATTCAGCGAAACAGATGCGAGAGTTGCAAACACAAGTTCAGTCTTTTGATTAGATTAAAATTTCACGAGTTTGTGATATTAAATTACAATAACGATGATATTTCAAATATATTGTGACTGTATGAATGGATTTGACAGAAAAATTGTAGTAATACTACGAACATATTACGTCCACAAATTGAACTAAGACCATTATATAAATCATTTTCCACGAACATTATGACATATTATTTCTGTTTGCTTGGCAAGAAAGCTACACCTTTAGATATAACATTTTAAACTGATAAAACTGTGAATCTTAATTAACTTATTTCCGTTGCAATAATAAAAAATTCTACAGCAAATTCAATAATTTTCTTGTTATCTATGTATGAGCAGCTTGGGGGACACATTTTAATGCAGTTTATAGTAATTATATTGACACATTTAATTAATTATATTTTTTAAGGGATTGTAATAGCTTATCAGTATTTGAAGTTTTGGCGGTGTTAGAATGTTTATCTGTCATGTGTTTGTTTTTTCTAAAATTGCAGTTTAAGTGGCATCAGCATTCGGACATAAAATATTTCACCACTTTCGTATAAGCTTTTTCCTTCGAGAATGTTCTGTAAATTAGATTATTTTACTACCAAGCAGTTCGGCATGGCGTGGGGAAGTGAATGTGANTATTTTACTACGAAGCAGTTCGGCATGGCGTGGGGAAGTGAATGTGATGGGGTCGCACTGTATTTTGAAGGCATTCCATACCACGCCATGCCCTTATTTGGTCGGGTTTTTGGCACCCTGGTGCGAGGAGTGGGGATAGAGCACCTGCCACCCATTAGCAGTCAACTACCAGAGGCCAATTTCCAAAACTACATGTTCACAAGTTATTAGTTACATGTTACAAGTACTATAATCTACAAGTATTTGTAAATTCCATTTCGCGAACAGCACTAGTATCTACAAGAACTTGTAATTTGGGAAAAGTTTTGGTATACTAGTAATTACCAGTTATTTTCTACAAGTGTGCTTGTTTACAATACTAGCAAACAAAGTGCCAAAATCAAATGAAAATAAATTGACTGCACTGAAGAAAATCAGAGAAGCAATATCTTTTTCAGATAGGTTACTTTTGGTCTTATGTTTCAGGAAAGAGATGTAACCTACATAAAAGATGCATTTTAATCAAATTTGAAAAAATTTTCATCAGCAAGAATTGAAAAAAATTCAATTTTGCAACAACTAAAGGGTTTTTTTTTGTGTTAGATGCACCAAAAAATATAGTAACTAAAATTGTTTTAGCTGATATGAGTGACCCGCACATTTACGTAAAAAAATTTATTTTTCTCTTGCATTGTACTTCTGTCCGTCGATAATGAGCTGGATTTACCAATAACATAAACTGGAAATATAAACATTATATAATTGTTTCCAGGGTTTATCAACTGTTTGTGAAGCCATTATATACACTCAAACTACATAATATTCTCTCTTTACCTAAATGTACTTCGACGTCCAATATTATCTTATGCATGTTTAATATTCTTCTGAATCACTACTTAATTTTTCTGTTTATAATTTACAAGAACAAAGTATAACAAATTAGATTTATATTGAATTAAACCAACAGTTGTTAATAACCTGTANCCAAACTACATGTTCACAAGTTATTAGTTACATGTTACAAGTACTATAATCTACAAGTATTTGTAAATTCCATTTCACGAACAGCACTAGTATCTACAAGAACTTGTAATTTGGGAAAAGTTTTGGTATACTAGTAATTACCAGTTATTTTCNGCGAACAGCACTAGTATCTACAAGAACTTGTAATTTGGGAAAAGTTTTGGTATACTAGTAATTACCAGTTATTTTCTACAAGTGTGCTTGTTTACAATACTAGCAAACAAAGTGCCAAAATCAAATGAAAATAAATTGACTCCACTGAAGAAAATCAGAGAAGCAATATCTTTTTCAGATAGGTTACTTTTGGTCTTATGTTTCNAAATAAATTGACTCCACTGAAGAAAATCAGAGAAGCAATATCTTTTTCAGATAGGTTACTTTTGGTCTTATGTTTCGGGAAAGAGATGTAACCTACATAAAAGATGCATTTTAATCAAATTTGAAAAAATTTTCATCAGCAAGAATTGAAAAAAATTCAATTTTGCAACAACTAAAGGGTTTTTTTTTTGTGTTAGATGCACCAAAAAATATAGTAACTACAATTGTTTTAGCTGATATGAGTGACCCGCACATTTACGTAAAAAAATTTATTTTTCTCTTGCATTGTACTTCTGTCCGTCGATAATGAGCTGGATTTACCAATAACATAAACTGGAAATATAAACATTATATAATTGTTTCCAGGGTTTATCAACTGTTTGTGAAGCCATTATATACACTCAAACTACATAATATTCTCTCTTTACCTAAATGTACTTCGACATCCAATATTATCTTATGCATGTTTAATATTCTTCTGAATCACTACTTAATTTTTCTTTTTATAATTTACAAGAACAAAGTATAACAAATTAGATTTATATTGAATTAAACCAACAGTTGTTAATAACCTGTANTTTTATAATTTACAAGAACAAAGTATAACAAATTAGATTTATATTGAATTAAACCAACAGTTGTTAATAACCTGTAGAAATTTCTACTGAGCTATCCAATCTTATAAAAAAATGATATTTTTTTACAAGTGTTTAGGGCAGGCTTGTAGATTCGTGAAACCGAAACACTTTTAACTATACAAAAATTCACTTGTAGATACTAGTAAATGCTTGTAGATTTGTGAAACAGAAATAATTTACTACTCAAGAGTTACAAGTCCATTCGATTGTAACTTGTAAATTTGTGAAATGGGCCCCAGCTCTTAGAGAAGACACATTGAGCGTAGAAAATTTCGCCCATACCGGCAAGCACCGGTGACTTTTTTTTTTTTAAACCCAATTATCAGACAACCTTTTCCTACAAAATTATTTCTGCCAGTGTGGGAGGTTGCTAGGATGGCAGTAGAGAACTGAAGTCCCTCCTGCCCTCGTAATTTTCTGTCGCGATGCAAGTTTTGTGTGACGTGAATAATAAATAAACTACTGCGGCAGCTGTTCGTAAACTGTTTATTTTGAACTTGAAATAAAAATATTGAGGAAATAATCCAAGACTTGATATTTTTATTTTATTTTTAATATGGCGCCATTATTTAAGTTTCATGTCTCTACCGAGTGAGTAAAACAAAGCTGTGATTTCCAGTCACCAATTTTGACATCTGCAACATTACGTCTCATCGACATCCGTACCGAAAACCGAAACTGTAAATAAAATCATAATCCAATNTTTTGACATCTGCAACATTACGTCTCATCGACATCCGTACCGAAAACCGAAACTGTAAATAAAATCATAATCCAATGTAACCCAGCACAAATGTCATCAATAACCAATCTAATTAGTTTCAAATGCAAGCCAAAGTCAAAATGCAAAAAGTAAAACCAAAAAAATAGCAGTTAAAGTAGCACTATGACGAGACACACACAAAAATCACACATTGCACCAACAAGCTGAAATGGCTGGTTCACAAACGCTGCGGGTGTGGAACATAGGAACTGGCGAGACATGACAATTGCTTACTATTGGCTGTCCCTGTTGCTAATCGCAAAGGGAGAAATGGTTCAGTTGTGAAACATGAGCTGATATTGTTTATCACTGTTGCTATGTTCCCACCATTTAGCACGCTATACTCAGATTAGGATGTGCGGCACATGGGAAGGAAAGAGGACAGACCAATTAATGGTAGTGGTAGAAACCCCTCGTACATTAATACTACATGCTAACAAATGTATTTTTCAATAACCTTTAATAAATTTTTTTTAACGGTTCCTTATAATGTATTTGTAACATTGCTGTACTCGCAAGATCCATCCTTGTTAGATAGGAGTTTCACTGCATTAATCTTTTTTTCTGATATCATTTAAGCAAAAAGTATATTTCTGCTTTAGTAAAGACTGTTTTTTTTTAAATACAATAATATATTCTTGTAACCAAGTTGGCCTACAACACTAATGATTATTTTGTACACAGCAAGTATTATTTTATATGACAATAACAAACAATAGGACAACCCCCCATTTTAAACGTTCCTGCAAATTATACTTTTAGCTTGCATTCCCTTAAAAAATGCAAATAAAAGGTTTTTAACTGCATGTTTGTTTGATGGATCGGAAGCCACAGTTAGCCATATAACAAGATTTACATGAAACCTTGCTTCGTTGTCTCCAGTAGAATAATGGGCACCACAGTGAGTGTGTAACTCTGCAAATGCTGAAAGGAAACGCACTACAACTGTTAGCTATCTTTATTTATGTTCATATTCATTTCATATTTATAATACACAAAAAAAAAACATCAAACAAAATTTGCATGTAAATACATTTAATTTTAAAACAAATATTTTACATATGACACTTTGCTATCTACTATTTACAGTGAAATTTCTTACATTATTTTACACTACATACATACAGTAATTGAGTTTATATTTGGTACTGGTGTTCATCTACGTAAACACACAAAACTAGTACCTAACAAACTATTACGCACAATTTTCCTTCTGTAAATAGCAACACTAAACTGCAACACAATAAACACAAATTCTGACCCTAAGTCATGTGCTACGAATTATTGTNGCTGTAAATAGCAACACTAAACTGCAACACAATAAACACAAATTCTGACCCTAAGTCATGTGCTACGAATTATTGTACTTTAAACGCTGGCAACACAAAATACCATGGACAGTGATGTTACGCAATATCACAAAAATAACACCACTAGTAATACAAAAGTGTTCAATGTTTTCTAAACAGCAACTAACCAACATTCATAAAATTATCACTAGGATGACAAAGTCTTTTATATGAAAGTAGAACTGATAGCAAATACCCCAATACGCTGCTGCAGAAACATTTTCGTATTACAAAAACTGATACTACTAAGTAAAATAACAATAATTTTCAGTCTTTGATTTTAAACCTTAGTTTGCAATAAACAGTGTATGAAAGTGAAAATGTTATCATTCTTAAAAAAAGGGAATACAAACTTTTATGTAACAAATTGCAAAAGCTACATTTAAAATGTTTGGTTTCCAAAACATACATCATGGCCACAATATTCAATCAGTCTTATGAATCTTTAATTGAACGTTGGCTCCCATTACAATAACAACCATGACCAATGATGAATCGAGTTACAATGACTCTCAAGCTCAATTTTCCATTCCCTTATGAAATATTATTCTCAAAACAAATACAATTACCTTTGACACTCCAAATTAATTTACTCGCTTGTAATTTAATTTAGCACCTGTTTCCACAGTAATATTGATGGCACAATTGAAAACATACCCTTAAAAGTACCGTTGTTAAGTACAGTCATGCATACTTATACGTAGTTACTTTTGGGAACAGCACTAACAATGAAGTACTGAACATACCTTGATCAAGATGGTCAGCCAATAAATTTGCAAGGATAGTTTTTCAAAATTATGATCACTTTCAACAGAGTCTCTTAACATTTTTTTCATAAGGGATAACTATAGCGGTCTCAAGTAACGACATAACGTACACCTGATGACAAAGAACACTGACTAACATCCAGACTGGAGCACAGGCGTATATTCATCGTCGACTGTTGGTCAGCACTCGCTCCCTACTGTCCTCTCTATTTAAGCAGTTCATGCGAGGTGGCGAATTCCCATTTGCAGTAACCCTCGCTTTCCGACTGCGCTTAAACTTTGCCATGTCTTCACCAAAAACGTCACCCGTCCGCAGCGCCGAGATCAGGTCGTCAAACTCTCCCTTCGCGTCGCCAGCACTCTCTCTGCGGCTGTTCAATCCATTTGCGTAGCCATTCTTCAGACCATTGCCCACCTTCGCAGGGATCCCATCGCGGCTGTTCTTGCGCTCCATTGTGCGTTTCTTCAACTGAAACATAGCACACAATTACTTTGTACAATGCAGAGAGAAAAATAATTCTTTCTCACAGTTTCTTTAATATAATTATTAACCAAAAGATTTTTTTTAATGATTTGTACAATTCTAAAATATGACAGTCAACTTTTATATCATTCCTACACATTACTGTGACCTGAGGGTGGAATAATAACTTCTTGCTCCAAGACTAACTAGCTGACATGCACAGTAACTATGTTATCAACTAACTGGCCTCCTATGATATTAATCAAACAAGTTAAAATATGACATCAAACTTCCAACTGCCTAGTATTATACATGTGTTTCACATTTTAGCATAAAGCTGTAAAATTATCACACCTACAAACACATGGGGAAATAGCTAATCTCAGTTGTATTGCAGCGACAATACTTTTTTTGTAGAAAATAAGAATTATTTTTTTTTGCAAATTTACACCTGTTTCAGGAAATTTTACATGCTGTTATATCATTTCTTTAATAGTAAAATATTATAACAGAAGCAGAGTAATTTGTTATCAAAAACTGTTTTGTTATCAACCTGACAATGTGGGTCCTATTCCGACCCCACAAAATACCGAAACAAGCCCTATTGTGTCAGCTGTTACTCCTGTCACAAGTTTGGTATCGAAAACTGTTTTGTCAACAGCTCAGGTCCATGTGTTCAATGCCTCTGGATTTCATATTGGTTTTTGTGCCCTATTGGATACAGCTAGCCAGGCCAGCTTCATCACTGAACACTGTCTTCAGAAATTGGGGTCACCGCGTACGACCAACCTAGCAGTGCAGGGGCTGGGTGGGTGAGTGGGAGTGGGTGGGTGAGTGTGTGGGTGAAAAGATTCAGACAGCTCTTAACATTGAGGCCTCGAGAGCCAATAAAGGTGAAGTGAGGCGAATATGGAGAAGTGCCGGAATGCAAGGGCGGGGAAATGAGAGATCCCAGAGAAAACCCACTGACCAGTGGCATTGTCCCACACTATTCCCACATGCGAAAATCTGGGGGCAACCCAGCTGGGAATCGAACCTGGTTCGCCTTAGTGGGAGGCGCATTGTCTAACTTCTACACCACCGCACCCCCTCAAAAGTTTTGTGACCAAGTAATGGTCTACCAAAAAACTGTTCAAAGAGCACAATACAAAAACCATAATATGTAAATCTCCAACTAATAGCATTAAACACAACAGTTGACACCAATCCAAGACACTATCAATAATGCTTTCATTTTTGCAACAAAATCTGTCATTTCAGTGTGCAGGCTTTCGAATATTAATCTTTCACAGTGCAATCTAAAAAAAAAAACAGATCAAACAATAACACTGACCATTATCACAGAGCTTAACTTTCTGGTAATAAACACTCTAAATAACATAAAGTTCCTTGATTTTCCAAGCAACAACANATTATCACAGAGCTTAACTTTCTGGTAATAAACACTCTAAATAACATAAAGTTCCTTGATTTTCCAAGCAACAACACGTCGGAGACAGTTCACAACAAACAATGCCAGATGAGAGGGTTGTAAACACTAAAAGTGCATTACACAAACCTCTGCTTCCTGTATCGCCCGCTTCTCCTCTTCTNCAGATGAGAGGGTTGTAAACACTAAAAGTGCATTACACAAACCTCTGCTTCCTGTATCGCCCGCTTCTCCTCTTCTTCTCTGCGACGCTTCATGTTCTCGTTGTCTTGCCACGCCTCATTGAACGCAGTCAAGAATGCATCAAAGATCCCAAAGAAGTCATCTGGCTGGATCGTAGAATTGTCCTCTCCGAACAGCCGCACCGCCCGGTCAAACTATGCAAATGAAACAGTTGTGCAATCTCAAACTGCAAAGTACTTTCTTTCCTGCTTTAATCAGTTNCTCAAACTGCAAAGTACTTTCTTTCCTGCTTTAATCAGTTCTCTTTAAATTAGTTTCTTACTTTTTTATTACATGAAAGTTTTCATCATTTCAGATTTATTTATTTATTTTAGAAGCGGCAAAGGCACGACACAACTACAACTATGTACTATTTATCTACCAACAAAAATTATTGCCAAATACAGAACTTCAATTATGTGCAGTTTGACCTCCACTGAACCAACAGTAATTCCTATTCTGTAGTCACACAAAGCTCACTATGCTTGATATTCTTAACTCACTCATAGCGAGAGGACCACAGGTGTTCCAAAGAACTTAACTCGACACACTCCGGGTGATGTCGTTATCCCGGTCTAGCCTCACCACAGCTGCAGCCCTTCCCAAGTATACGTTAGGCCATACACACCACAGTTGAGCACTGCTTCGATGCCGAGGAATTGCGCACGGGCCAGCTGCTGCCGCCAGCTCGACGGCATCCTGCATCACAGCCAGGTTGCTTACCACCCCTCCGGCCACAGCCCAGCGCTCAGCCATCTTTGTCGCTCTCTCTCCACCTTTCCCACCACCCCCCATTGCTAACCCTATGTTTCGAGTACAAATAGGACCCATGGTCCTTAGTTCAGGGCTGACTCGTGCTAACTCTGCTGGATCGCGCACTGACGCTACTTCTGCTGCAAACTTTGTATCAGCGTAACATCTCCGCTGCACTTAGCATTACGCTATACCCTCCCAGCACTCCAAGTACGAGTTACGCCAGTCTTTTGTAGTACTAAGAAAATAAACAATAGCAAATTCTTCATTACATGCAGTGTTAACAAAAACACTGTTACGGATTATTAATCAAATAAAATATAGAACCAAACTTTCATAGTACAAGAGAAACACCCAAAGGTTTCATAATGTCTGCTGCAAGAAAAAGAAACAGCGTTTGGGTGTTTTAACCAGGAGAGTCAAGCAAGAATTTTCCATCAATTTTGTTATCAATTTTATCAACCACTATAGCCATTTTTAAACTGAGATGTAGAACAATTAAATGCGTAAGTAAGTAAAGGAATTTACACCAGCAGTTTGTAGGTGCTTCAAATATGCACAATTATCACAATACTGTAGGTTTAATTTCCATCTTGCAGGGTTCCTCGCTGAATGTGGCCAGGGGCAGAATACACATCTCAGATTCCATTCTTGGATGAGCATGGGTGCAATCAGTGTTCCAACAGTATCTTGANCCAGGGGCAGAATACACATCTCAGATTCCATTCTTGGATGAGCATGGGTGCAATCAGTGTTCCAACAGTATCTTGACAAACTTCAAAAATATTCTGTTTAGGCCCATTTGAAAAATAAATGACACGACTGGACTGTAAGGTGATGAAATGAAAGTTGTAATAACCTGCTGGCAGAACTGAATTACGAAAGAGAAGTTCTGGACAATGGTGTCGTAGAGCGCACAACAGGGTCATAAGTGCCCACAAATGATGGGAAAACACTAGACCACAAAGACAAAATAAATANGTCGTAGAGCGCACAACAGGGTCATAAGTGCCCACAAATGATGGGAAAACACTAGACCACAAAGACAAAATAAATATCTCCACAAGAGATAAAAGAAAAATCAAACACGTAGTTATTTTAACTACCATTAAAAAAAAAAACTTTTGTGTATACAAAGTGTTTTGACATACAGACAAAAGATTTGAGGTCAATGACTCGCAGCAATAAAATTTCTTATCAAAACTGAAATGAAAGTTCTCATTTTTCACCATAGTTCCAGTTTATCAAGCATTTGTACAACCTCCTGTTGGCAGCCTCACCTACTAAGCACTGGCCACTTTACCAAGTGCACTGTGTACAGGTTAAGCCGTGGCTTGCCCCTAGCCCGTCTGCACTGTATACAAACTGCTTTGGTGTAAAGTCCGTTCAACATTAATTTAATTTCACTGCATTCTTAAATAAGCCTACAAATCACATATGTTCTGTTAGTCCAGTATGCAAGCGTGAATAGCACCCATCGTATAGTCTCTGGGTTCACTTCACCTTGCCTACAAGTGTTGAGTTAAGGATAGTTTGTTAATACAGCAACAGATAGAATAGAATTCAGCTTTATCTAAAATAGTTAGCTAACTCTTTCCTAGAGAGCACTATAGGATAGCTAATAATAGACTAAAGGCAAAAAATATACCAAGTACAGTATACAATATTGAGCTAACATGCAAATAAATTGGAACATTTCATCTACTTGCAAAATACAAAAAAAATTGCTGTGAAGTCAATATTAAAATCTTGATGCAAAAATTGAGCTAACAACAATAATAATGATAATCAGTAATAACATCGTAATAGGGCCAGCGGTGGCATCGTGGCCAGGGCGCTTGCCTCCCACCACGGCGAACTGGGTTCGAAACCCGGCGGGTTCACACCAGGATTTTCGCATGTGGGGATCATGCTGGACGATGCTGCTTGCTGGCGAGTTTTCTCTGGTTGTTCCTGTTTCCCCCGTCCTTGTATTCCATGGCCGCTCCATCCTAGGGTCTCATGTCAGGTTATGTCTGGGGATGATGCACTCCTATGGGTCCCAGCCTGAGAGCCCTTCATTATGAGGGTGTCGCCTTGCACTGGGTGCACTCTCCACGTGAAATTAATTTATTTACATTGTAATGATGTGTTTGAAGAGGTAGCTCTTAGGGCAAGGATTCTCAACATGTGTATGCTTGTGATACCCTTACGGAGGGGATTATTAAATTGGGCACCTTTGTTTTCACAGTCAAATTACAGTAAAATTCCAATTTTACACTTTTTAAAATTTAAAGCAAAATATACAAAAATCATTAAAAATAATTTAGTGTGTCAATTTTTCTACTCACTAGTACGTACTGATGTTGGTAAAAGTACAAATAAAATAGGCATAGGTACCTACCATTGGTCAAGTCTGAAATCAATTAACTAGCACAACTACAAAGAAAGATAGTTAAAATACAAATTTTACTATCAGTGTGAGACTTGCAGTCAATGTTTAAAACACCAAAGTTTCATATCAAGTCTAGTTGTTGTTAATGCAACACACATATCATTAAGTCCGTCATGGGTTGTACACGCACAAGGTGCATGGCCATGTGATGGATGTGCCACATGTGTTCAGTGCATCTGCACCTGGTGTAAAGTGCACTAAAGATAGGCCCGACAGCCGACGATATTAGTCAAGAGGGTTCATGTTAGATGTAAGGTATTTTATGTAGTTGTTTTGCAGTGCATTCCTGTGCACGTCTTTGTGAATTAGCATATAAGGTTTCGACATGCCTGTTCCAGCACACGCCTGTGCACATTCTTGTGAGCAGCAACGGCCGAGGCCACCCGCAAAGAGTTTGTGTTAGTATGAAAGGTCCTTGTGTGTGTTTTGCTGTGCACTCTGTATAAGTTTTGTAAATTAGCAAGTAAGTTTCCGATTAATTAATTTTGCCATGCACTCCTGTGTACATTTTTGTGCTCGTTATGGTTTGCCCCCCATGCTTCATATCCACACACTTGGTCCGACGGGGGCAAGCAGCTCTCATTGGAGCTCAAGCCGGATGGATGCATGCTGCATGGCCTGCGGGAGTTTCAACTTAGACTTCACTGATCCATAGCGCTGCCTGTTTAATTAATTTCTAAAATATTTTTATTTCGCATTTACAATTGGTCTGGCCCTTCTGTTAATTTGTAGGGCGCTTAAATAATTATTTTGCCTACGGGCTTTTCATTGACAATTTAACTTTACGTATTTCCATGCTGGTTCAGGCAAGGCCTCGCGCAACAGTGTTAATGTATAATGTCTCGCATCATTTTTTCTGATTTCGTGTAGCACTCCAAACATTTTAGTGTTGATTTCCTTTGTAATGTACGCCGGATGGCTCTGGATCTAATGTGCACGTGCTCACACTCATTTTCTAAGTGTGAGTACCCCCCCCCNCCCCCCCTCTCACGTGGTGTTTGGTGTGCTCCATGGCTAACAATAGAGTAGAAGAGGCAGTGCTAGCAATCAGCCATATGGCGACATTGCGACCCTGGTAAGAATCTCTGGTTACTGCGTGGCTGCGCAAAATCTTGGCCTGATGCCCTGGCACTACTATGCATAGCCACTTCCACCTACTGCATTGCTAACTGGCACATGAATAAGTCACGTCTGTTTCACCATTTGTCAGATTGGTCTTAAATCAATTCCTGCTTGCCATCTGTCACACCAATCATGAATCAAGTGTGAGTTGCCATGTTAAGGTGATGTAATGAAGAAACTTTTTATTTGTTTATTTTCATTATTTGTAATCTTATACATATTTTTATTTAGACAAAATCTCGCAGCACCTTTCAACGATCTCGTGGCTCACGGATTGGGAAACACTGCCCTGCAGTGATGACCGAATGATGAGCCAACAAGGTGGGACCCATTGGTCACCATTGATTCTAAAATATGATATAAGATACGATTATGAAATAGTGGTTATGGAGACAATGGTATAGGAAATTCAAGTTCCTTGCAAAACTCACTGGCTAACAACAATATCCGCTACTTTTGTGTCACGTGAATATCGTGGATATGGCACCACCTCAAACTAAGACTGGATTGCCTTGGTGGGTACACTGGCCTTGATATTTCCATGTTCACACAAGTAGGTTGCTTAGGGGGATAATGTTACACACCCTGGTCTTCATGTCCTGGAAGAGGTCCTCTAGCTCGGAGAAGCGGCAGGTGGCCATGGATAGGAACTCCTTCATGACGGGCAGGAAGCGATCTCCCGCCGCCACCTGCTGTGAGCGGTGGAAGTCTATCTCGCGCTCCACCTCCTTCACCCCGTTACGCAGCTGGCTCATGTCTTTCTCCAGCTCTGCCATGCTGCACCACAACACAACACACATCACTGTAACCACTGTGTGTTGCTCTGGCTGACATAACACACCTGGTCTACTCTCACAGGCACACAAACAAAGAGAGTACCTGGGGGTTATAACCCCTCACCTTGTCCCTCAGGTTCACAATTAATATAAAAATTATTAATAGATAGGCAGCCGTAAAATTTGGGAGTTCAATGACCTTTATTCTAGACTTCATACTTTTTTAAACTGCTCATCGGCTGCAGTTCACAGTTCTGGAGGAGGTGTAAAATAGGTTATGGGCCAATTGTAGAAGTAATGCGAGCATACAAGTGTTTGAATTATAATTTGACCCTAAATGAATCTGCGAATTTCTTAGGTCTCTATTACTAAACCATTAATTATAATAATAATATGCTGTAAACTGTAATGCATTTTATTATTTTGTTAAATAATTTTCATCTGCAGAATTTGTGCTAATTAAGAAGTGCATCAGCACAGTGTAACCTGCCTCCCTTCCTTTCAATCACAGTAACCCCTCACTTGATGAATCTCTAGCTAAGCCACTGATGCAAACACACAAGCATACCCCTCTCTCTGCAATTTAAGTCCTGTAGCTGGATAGCAAAAAATTAATTGTTTCATCTTTACACTAAATGCTGATACAGTAAAACCCCTCTTTTGCACTTTTCAAGGGAAACGGTTGCAAAATGTAGGAAAGTACAAAAGTAGAGAAATTAATGCAGTAAAAACAGTAAACGAGACCAAACAGTATGGTGTAAACGCAGGAGTGTGTCGTAACAAGGGGTGTAGAAAATGGGTTCTCATGTATAAAGACCAACACANTTTTTTTTTTTTTTTTTTGGAACACAAATACTAATAAACACAATACATCTGGAAAAAAAACTTATTTTCACTCGAAAAAATTACTATAGACTACCTTAGGATATCCATGGAGCAGTTTTTTTTTAATTTTTTTTTTTTTTTAATAAGTGTTAAACTTTATACTTCCTCCCGCACACCTGCTCTGTCCTAATATCTAGAATATCTTACGTCACACCACTGGGTTGGAGGGGCAGTGGGGGAAGAATAAATCCTGGAAACCTATATTGAACCTGATTTTCCGGCAGCCTGACTGGGGAAAGCCTTCGTGTACATAAAACTCAGAGAATATACTGCACGGGTGTGAGGCTTACTCATCAGAAAAACACACAATGGCAGCCACCAAGTCGGTCTGGGATTCGCTGCAGGGTACCTCCCAAGGTGTTTCTCCGTACCGAGGGCCATCTCTCCACTGCCACCTACCCCACCAAGACCCCATGTCCAATTGATCCACAAGCTGTAGTGAGACAGCTACAATGTTGTGCAACCCAGCCAGCTACAACAACCTATGCGACAGTCCACACCACTATAGGATGTTCACAGTAAAGTGGGCACTTTTTGAGGCCCTAGTTACTTTTTCCACTCAGCTATTTGTTATCCTTTAACTATCTTTTTAAATTAATATTGTCATGTAAGTAATAAACAGTGTGTACATTCCACCTCACTCAAAAGTTATTATTCCAGATGAGAGGGCTTTCAAAAGTGCTCACTTTACCGTGAATAACCTATACCAGACCATTAATTAAATCTGCACCACCCAAGACTAAATTGCATGTAGTCGACCTGCCCGACATGCCAATCAGTAACCAGCCAACAGCCAAGTATCCCTATAAATAGAACACATGCTTCGTGGCCCTAAAGGGTGAACGGGCCTTGGTGTCACCAGAGCAGGTGAGGCATCATATTTAGAATTAGAAAATACTGGAGTAGTTTAATATGTAGTGTCACAAAACTTCACTGCTTAGAAATTAGTATCGTAATCATTATTAATTCCATACACACACACACATACAGTAGAAGCCCGATATAACGCGGCTGTTGGGGAACATAACGCAGACTCTCGTTATAGCTTTTCCGCGCTATTCCGGGAGTGACCAAGTCGAAGTAAAATAAAACCTTCCAGTTTTCTAATTAGGTATGGCACCTATCTGTTAAACACAGGGCAAGTGTTTATATTTATCGCAGTGCCGCAACTCGTGAAGTGTTACCCTTCCTTCCGGAATATTTTTTTTTTTTTTCATCTGCAACACTGGACATGACAGAACCCACGGGAGGGAAACAGAAGATGGGAAACGAGGCGGCTTGATGAAGCGGAGCACAGGTATTCAAGCAAGAACCGCTTTCCAGGCAAAGGACGTACTTACTCCACCAAGGGCTGAGTTCGCTGCGTGTTTGTGGTTGTGGGAGGGGGGATTAAGGAGGTGGATGCGTTGTGTGTTTGGGCGGAAGTGAGGAAAAAGGAAGCTCACGGCCAAATGAAACTAAGCAAAGTTCTAATGCATGCCGGCACTGCAGTGCTGGTGGGATCTGTCACTCTGTCACGTGTTGTGAAACATGTCCCTTGCTCGTGAGACTCCTCTTACAAAGAAAAAGAAAAAGAAAATGAGTGAATTATTTGTGTCGCGCAAAGAAAGGCCACTTTTCTAAATTACAGGTTACAATAGACAAATTTGTCGTCTTCTACAACTATTCCAGCAACTTTTGACTTACTTTATTTAAAGGTTTTGGCATTGAATAATTATACTAGTTGCTTAAAGTGTTACACAATGCAATGACGCATGTTTAATGTTAACTTGTAAGCGGCAGTACATGTGTGACAGCAGGACACTTGCAAGTCTGATATTTGGCTAGGAATGCGGCCGGGCCTTCCCCTATATTGATCCAACACCGTGATAAGGAGAGGAAGCTGGTCCACTACAATCATTTTTTAGGCCGGTTTACAACACCAAACAGGTATAATAGGTTCACATAAAAGAAAGGACCACCCACCAGGGATTCTTCCGTCAAAGATTAAAAACAATGCAATAACTGCTTTACTGTATGTAATTTTAAAACATACAAAATCACTGGAGAACCATTATGAACTCTACAAAAATTTACTTATCCTATATTATTTCTTGAGTAAAGTTGACAACATAACATTTATACAGAAGTCTTCCAGTCAATTTAAACCTTGTAAACCTTAACATATCACAATGACGTTACATAACAGTCATTAAAATCTATTTTTCTTTTGTTTTAAAAAATTTTGAAATTTTTGTTTGGCGAATTAATGCAGTGTTTTCTGTTCTGCAAAACGTTTAGTGTTCGCCAGGTGAAGTAAGTGAACATGATTGGGTTCACTTTGTCTTCCCAACCATGACATGACTTCATTAACATTGTGGATTACTTGGTTCATGCTTCGGGCTTCCATTTCTTCACCTTCACTTTCACTTTCACATTCATCGTCATCATAATCATCATCATTATTGTTCTGTATGGCAGCGATAATGTCTTGCTCGTCAACAGGCTCACTGCTGTCACAGTCAGCCCAGCTCACCAGATCTTCCAAAGTCATGCTGATGTCTACAATACAATGTGCAGAGTGTACACGTCAGCAAATACCAGGAAGGTTTCATCACCCTCAGAGTTCTTCCTCTCGCTAACGGCAAAAGAACAATTTTTCCGACAATGCTGAATGGTTGCCTAACTCGCACTTTCCCACACTAGTCCTGCGGAATACATAACTTCCTCGAGGTTGATTGATTTTAAGTAAACCTCCATTTCATCATCAGAGTTGACTATTGCACCTAGCAGTTCTCGGCGGTAGTGTGCTTTGAATGTTTTTATAATGCCCTGGTCTAGCGGCTGGATCACTGCTGTAGTATTTTTTTGCAAAAACATAAATTTTATTTCTCCATCCCTAGACTGCAGTGAATCAGCTGATGGATGTGCCGGGCGATAGTCAAGTATCAATAAAGCTTTTCCTTCTAGCCTAAGTGACCGCAGTTTACATGCTTGGAGCACCTTGGACTTCGACTTTTTCCAACACAGACTGGTTTTAAGTTTGTGAATGCCTGATTTGTTGGTTGCAAAAAGGAGAGTAACACTATCGTCGTTCTATTTAAATCCAGACTTATTTCTGGAATTTTGGACATCTAGAGATTTTGCAGAAGCAGCCGAAAATATAAAGCAGTTTCGTCACATTTATACACCTGATCATCAGTCCAATTTTCATCACTCGTTACTTTTTACAGTTCTGCAGGAAAGAGTGTTGCAGACAAAGTGTCACAAGGTCGTGCTTAACCTTCGATGCTCGCTTGACTTATTCCCGTGGCGAGTTGTCCATCGCGAAAACCACCGGTCTGAAGCTTTGAAGTCACTGTTGCCATGCAAATTGTTGAGGAATTTCACACGTTGAGCCTTCAAAATAGATCCAGATAAAGGTACACCTTCACTTAGTTTTATTAAAAACCACCTGTAAAGACCTCATCCAGTTCCCGGTCTTCTCCTAGCGTGGCTTTTTGTCTTTGCAGCCCTACATCACTTTCCACAACATCCACAAAACTTCTTAGTTTATGTTCCTCTTTCAGCCACCCTCTGATCGTTCCTTCAGGGATACCGCACTCACGTGATAAACTTGCTTTAGTCTCTCCTTTTTTCACATGGCGATTTATTTTTAATTTAACACCTACAGAATAAGCCTTTCTTTTCTGCGACATTGCACCGTGCAAACAAAACTCAATATGGAAAAACTAACAATATTGGCTGCGATAAATAACAGTTAACAACTGCTAATTTCTGCGCTAGTTGTGAGGAAGAGTGTGCGACTGCTCCCTCCACCCCCTCTCACATCACACCAAACCTTCACCAACTCACGACCACCCGCCCCCTCCGATCATCCACCGGCCGACCACACGCCTACCCGACCACATGCTTTCTGCTTATTTATTTATTTATTGATGCCGAGAGACATAAATTGCCCCGCAGTATACCTGGCCATGCTATAACGGGCTTCTACTGTATATGCATATACACACACATTTATACATATATACATATACACATATATATGCACACACACATATATACATGTACACGTCATTTTTTCCCCTGTTATCACAGACATTGCGGTGAAAAAGAAAATTAATTACTTATAATCAAAATAACATACTTGACTTTTGCTGCTTCCCGGACATGAGGTATGTCTTCTTCCAATTTCAGGATATCTTTGAACTGAAAGAACAAAAAGCAAGTTTGAACTAAATTCCAACAGACAGTAAAACCAATTGTGTAAATTTAAGTTTTCCCTACTTTTTCCCTACGTAACCCCTATTTTCATCAGATCTATTTAACACTAAGACAATTACAATTTATTTTTATTTACAGTACCATTATAGGTGTCTGCATTATTACTACCACTGAAACGAAAAATTGTTCAAATGAAAGTTGACTAGTTAAAAGCTGTAAATTTATCATCATATTTTATCCAGTTTCAAGACTGTTACGATTTTAACTTTTGCTACTAGTATACTTATTAATTTGCAACGAAACCACCATGAAGTGAATGCAACTGTTTTCTTTTTTAACTTTTTTAAGGCAAACCATGGGGAAAGTACTGCATACAGCAAACAAGCTCCTCATTCAAATTACTGGCCTTGCTTATATGGAGCTGCTGTACAGAACACAAGAGAATACTCTCTCATCAGAAGAAGAGTGACTCAACTTCCATTGCTAACAGGCCAAATTTGATATGATCCGGCTTCAGTGAGTCTGATTTTGTTCAAAATTTTTTTCTACATACATGACCATAAAATAACACTACAGGAATTTTTCCTGATTTTTTAAATGAAAAATAACTGAACAAAAATGTTTTGAATATTACAGTTTTGGAGCAAATTCTATTCTCTGATGACTTGCATTACGACACTGAAATCACAATAATTTCCACAATTGTCGAGCTATCATGCTCGTTAATATTGCAAATTAAAGCTAATAATTCGTAATTTCTAAATTTAGACAGATAAGTCGTTATATCCCTCAAAATAAATTCCAGTATGCATGCAATACAAACTTCAGCCATTTGGCACCTCAGTATGCCCAATACCATAACTCATAAACCACAAATAACACATATTTATTTTACTTCAAAAATAAAATGTTGAAAAAATTTTTCCTTTAGTAATTTTTTATTTCAAAAATCCAAAAA
Source organism: Clitarchus hookeri (assembly GCA_002778355.1). NCBI lineage: Eukaryota > Metazoa > Arthropoda > Insecta > Phasmatodea > Phasmatidae > Clitarchus > Clitarchus hookeri. The sequence goes on along the minus strand of NQII01001590.1, from coordinate 76,392 downwards.
AATTCATGTAGTCTTTTTTATGGTCATGTATGTAAGAAAAAATGTTGAACAAAATCAGAGACATTGAAGCACATAGCCCTAAATGACCTGGCATAAAATCCTCCAAACACAGCATCAACATAAGGTAAATTGCTAATACGAAACTCAAATGGTGAAGTACTTACACTACAAAATCTACTGTAATGAGTTATCTCAAGTTGTGGTTACGAAAGAAAACTTAGAAAGAAATTGTAAATTAGAACCACCTCACAGCAGTAAGGTTCATACCACTTGAGTGTTCACTCAATAGTCAAATTCCAAGACGCATCATGAGTGGGATTAAAAAAATTGCTGGTTTGAACACCATGCTGCGTGGTGACTACTACCATCAATTGACACAGTGGGAACCAAAGACATCAGAGATCATCATAACATTCAACAAGACACTCCGCAGGCAACACACCACCCAAGGGAGCAAACAAACCTTGTTCTCGAGTATCTCGACGAGGTAGTGCAGAAGGGTGGTACCCTTGGCGGCGCTGGACTTTGTGTCGGCCAGGCGGTTGAGGGAGGCGAGACGGAAACCAGAGGCATTGCCCCGGGCCCCGCGGTTCATGTAGTTGCCGAGTGCCAGCACCAGTTCCAGAAGCCTGCGCAGGCGGCGCGACCTGGCCACCTCCCGCGCGGCCTCCATCACCGACCTGATGCGGGGCTGCACCTCCGCCACCCACACGCCGAACCTCTTCTTGTAGTGCAGGCTGCGCAGACGCTGCTCGTAGTGCGGGATCCTGTCACAAACGCACACTATCGTCAGTTGACCATACAAACACCTGCAACTGCTCATTGCCACATCTCGATCACATGAGTAAGGCGGTAAGGTTGGTACACCCAGATAAAAGGCCACCCTATCCAGACGACAGATATACTGTTTCCCTTCAGCGAAGAGAATGCACTGAAGTGAGACGAGGATGCGGTGGAAAGCTTATGGACTGTAGGTAGATGAAAAGGAGACACTAGTGCAGCTTAGGAAACATCCTCCATACTACAGTAATGACAGTACAATTAAACACACACGTACATTACAACAGAGCAAGTTTTGGAAAATGTGTAGGTAGAATATTTATATGAATCAGTACACATTGAGTGGAAATGCAAACAGAACTACTTGCATCAGTATGACGTACAAACATTTAAACTGACCTGCAAATGTTCAATATTTTCAATCATACAAACACACAATTAAATGAAGAATTAACTAATCAATTTTAAAGACTTCCATCAATCCAAAAACATATATCTTAATTAAATTATTTATTTGAACTAAAAAGGTGTTCTCCTGATAAAGCTCCCCAAGAAAACATAACTTATAAATACAGTATACCATTGTACTAAGTTTTGTTGTAATCACGTGACTGAGATTTGGTGTTTAAACATTGGTAAGGTGGAACATACTCAAAACAATCAAGACTTTAATGAAAACTTATTTTTTGGCAGAAAAAGTGTTGGTTTGCTCTACTTGCCATACAATGTTTTGTTTAAGAAATTGAATAATACCATGCCCGATAGAGAAAGGAGCTGTCAAAAAAATATTAGGGAGACTGGTCTAACCTATATATGTGTGTGTATGAAGTGGTATGTACACCTACATCTGCAAGTGTAATCATCTGGAACAGGTGGGACTCACTTGGATATCTCGTAAAGGAAGCGGTCAGCCCGTGCCAGGCTGTCTATCTCCTCGCTGTGCTCCTCGAGTAGAGCCGACTCCTCTGCGCTCGGCGTGAACTTCAACAGCTGCTCCACCATGTCGATTGGCAGCTGGTCCTTGCTGTCCATGCTCAGGATGGCCCTGAGAAAACAACCACACCCCCATTCAGCATACAACTTGCATGCGAGCATTCAACATTTCACTTCAAACAGTTATCCAGAGAATAGCTTAAGGCACGGCAACACCTACTATGTATATTTAATTCTTTCATTTCCTGCCAATTTAAGATTTTGTGAAATAAAATTTAAAAAAAAACCACTGTAGAAGTTTAGCTATTTGTCTTACTGTCCAGTATAAACTTGAACTCTGAATTATCAATGTAAAATTTTGTCACAAATGGCAAAATATAAACTCTAAAATATCAATACCTTCCCGCCACTTCATCACAACCACATAACACAAAGTAAAACTTAAGTATTTATGAAAAAACTTATCAATTTTCAATGACTGTAAAACTGAAATTACAGAAAATTACAAATGTATGCATAAGAAATGAAAAATTCATTCATTCATTCATTCATTCATTTATTTATGCCTCAAATACAAACAATATAATTTCAAACAAACAAAAAAGCTAGATTGAACTCTCTTGTATGCCACTGTTTAAAATCACGATTTTGCTGTTTTCCCAATGACAAACTAATGGGCGAGGAACTCAGGTGAACTATGCTGCCAATTATAATTACCTATGGAAGGAGACATAATAAAATTAAACTTTTACATAGATCATTATACATAGAAAGGATAAGAATGAAAGGACCACCAGAGTAGGGCTGTAAGGCACTCGAATACCCTCTCTTAATTTTTCGCAAAATTATGAAATTGCTTCTATTGGCCTGCAATCTTAGTCATGCAGAATGCTCCTAAGTTCAGTCCTTCTAATATCAGAACCTAACACACATACTCTATGTAAATATGGTAGTTTCAAACATCTCAATATGGATTTAAGTGGTATAAAAATTCAAATACAATTCTACTTGATTCCACAACACAAACAATGTGCATACAAAGGAAACAAACAAGTTTTAGAATGAGAAATGCATATTATGGGTTATTTATGGGAAGCCCTTATGCTGAAATATTTAAATGGCAAAGAGAGCACGAGAGAGAGAGAGAGAGTGCAAGAGCAAGAGAGAGAAAGAGACACACACACATGTAATGATGGAAGTAATAGTAATCNAGAGAGAGAGAGAGAGTGCAAGAGCAAGAGAGAGAAAGAGACACACACACATGTAATGATGGAAGTAATAGTAATCAATATGTATGGGAAACACATATTTTCCCCATACTTTTGGTAAATAATGTAATTTATTCAGTGTTTGGAACTTTGCAATAGTAGCTGTTTGTATTTAATTAATATATTTTTGATTTATAAAATTTATAATTTTATTTCAAGTCGTTTGACAGAAGCAATGATTATCGTTAGGTGATGTAACACATTTACCTTTTATTAGTAGGCTAAGGGCAAATAGTTGATAGTTGTATTCAGGTGCAATATATGTAGGCTGACAAGGGTCACATTGTGCCGACGAGACAAGGTGCATGCATGTGTCGCATGGGTTCCAGAGTCACAGCAGTGCATGTTTGTGCTATTTTTTATAGGAACGCATCACACGGCGCCCTGATTGCGCAGTTTTGATAGTGCAATAAAGATTTCAGAAGATACTTATGGTAGGCACTGCCTTCATTGTGTCGCAAGAACAGAAAAAGTTGATGGATGCTTGAAGAGTACAGAACATGCAAGTCGCGATTGTAATTTTCACCGGCAGTGCCTGCAGACTATCTTTCTTTAAATAAGTAATTTGGGCCAACCTGCAAACTACTAAATTATTTCCGCCAGTGTGAGGAGTCATTCAGGATGCCAGGAGAGAATTTTTTCTCTCTCCAGTCTTCGTAAGTATCTTAGCGATGCGAGTGTTTTCAACCGAAGAATAATTGATACTGCAATTGTTGAACTATATTTCCGGCTCGTCTGATTATTTTATTTTGGTGCCTTTATAAACTTGGGTCTCAATGTTCAGATCTGATTGAGTTAGGCGAGCTAATGTTTGATGAATGTCAACACCTAACATTACAATGTCTTCTGAATAAACGTGCTATCCTGTAAGGGTCCCCTCCATGCCCTATTTTGGTTACGTTTTGATACTCTGAGAAGGGGAGAGATAAGGATGCAGCAACAAATACTTTGTGTGCCTATCGCCCGGTAACTGACCAGCAGCAGACAACCAGCGCTCGCCGAGGCCGCGTCGGGCGTGGCAAATAGCCCCCACACCGGCAAACTTTATCCTGCTCGTTTATTTCTCCACCGGTGTGGGAGGTCGCTACCTTATTTTCTTCTTGCGATGCCAGTTTTCAAGACGTGATTAAATAAACAAACCACTGCGGCACTGTTATTNGGAGAAGGGGAGCGATAAGGATGCAGCAACAAATACTTTGTGTGCCTATCGCCCGGTAACTGACCAGCAGCAGACAACCAGCGCTCGCCGAGGCCGCGTCGGGCGTGGCAAATAGCCCCCACACCGGCAAACTTTATCCTGCTCGTTTATTTCTCCACCGGTGTGGGAGGTCGCTACCTTATTTTCTTCTTGCGATGCCAGTTTTCAAGACGTGATTAAATAAANCCGAGGCCGCGTCGGGCGTGGCAAATAGCCCCCACACCGGCAAACTTTATCCTGCTCGTTTATTTCTCCACCGGTGTGGGAGGTCGCTACCTTATTTTCTTCTTGCGATGCCAGTTTTCAAGACGTGATTAAATAAACAAACCACTGCGGCACTGTTATTTCTTTGCTTGTTTGTTTGTGAAACATGTTCATAATCTGCAGAGTAAATAAACTGGAACTTGACTTTATTTGTTTGGCGCCTTTAAAGTTTCCTGTTACTACCGATTGAGCTAACCGAGCTGTAATTTCCATTCGTCAATACTGACGGTGGGACGTTACAAACATGACGGCCCATACGTGGGGCATCGTTACAAACTTCACTCTGATACTGAAACTATGCATTTCCTTTCAGCAACTATGTTGATTATATTTCTTTATGTTATCATAATTTTATAAGGACAAAATGGACATGATCAAAAGTGCAACGCGGTGGAAGGCATAATCGCAAAAGCATTGTGCTTGTTCAGCAAGATAGCCAAATAGGTGATAGTTCAGTCAGTCCTCAGTATAACTGTCAGTTTATAACCACTGAATAGGTACCAGGTGGTTTACAGAGCATCACCAACTGAAACCACAAAACACAAAANACTGTCAGTTTATAACCACTGAATAGGTACCAGGTGGTTTACAGAGCATCACCAACTGAAACCACAAAACACAAAAGCCCTAACAAATGACGTTTCTGGTACGCGTCATATAATGACTGAATTTGATGCCACTCACTTGCAGATGTCTTCATCCGACATCTTCAGCTTGGACAGAAGAATNGTCATATAATGACTGAATTTGATGCCACTCACTTGCAGATGTCTTCATCCGACATCTTCAGCTTGGACAGAAGAATAGTACAATTCTGCGCTCTTCGGCCGTCGATCACAGAGAGGATTTTGGTACGGCATTTTCCCAGCTGCCGCAGGTCTTCCACCGACCCGTCATTCTGTCAGGAATATAAACCAACTCAGTTATTTTCATTGATTTTAAACAAAAACACGTACGTGTTTAGCTACAGCCAAAGCATTAAGGATAATGGGTGCATTAAGGATAATGGGTGCATTAAAAATGTTAACAATTATCACCTTCAACAATTTATTAATATAGTTTTCCTTAAGCAACAAATGTACCATCAAAATAATCTTTTGGAATTGCTTATTCCTTCTCTTCTTTTTTAACTAACCTACTCTAAAACTAAGTGTTATTTGTTATTCCGCGGTATGAACGGGATTATTGCGTCTCAGGGCTAACCCCTTACGCTTACAAGGGAAAGAAAAACATGCAGGGAGACGTGCATCGCGGCAATTCCTTCACGGAAACAAGTGAAGGTTTATACAAAAACATAAATTTCACACGATGACCAACCAGTCGAATAAATGAATACCTATAAATGTAAAATTTCAGAAAACTCCAAATAGAGAATGATCTATAAAATAATCAACACTATCTATCAAAACTATTTATCAAGCACGATACAAAATAAGAATTANAATAGAGAATGATCTATAAAATAATCAACACTATCTATCAAAACTATTTATCAAGCACGATACAAAATAAGAATTAAATTTTGTAGTATACACAACATTACACTGTGTATAGCAAGAACAGTTTTACAGAATATGCAGATATGTTTGTGTCTTAAATAATGAACATTTCTTTTTTAAACAGAATATAGCTTGCCATCAGAAATGTTTATGAAAGGAATGCTGAATTTGAGTAACCCTATCAACTAATGATTAGACACAAGGTTATGAGGTGAATAGTGATAAAACTGAAATTTTGAATATTCCGGACAAGCACTAGTTCAAGCATTGGCCGCCAGAGGTCTTGTGTGTGTGAGTTTGGCGCCCAGTCTGTGTTGTGTTGTGGTGTGGTGTCTACATGACCTCTCTCTGTTATGGTCCCGTAATAATATTACATACGTTTTCTTATATGTGTGTTTTCCATCTTCTTCCCCATATCCAACAACAGGTTATAGACCCAGTGCATCCGCAGTAAAAGTGTCAACAGTTTGTTCAGTGACAAAAAAAAATCCGTCGCGAAAAAATGAGCTCCAGCTCAGCTCTCCCTCCGATCTAAAAGCTAAAGTGACGCGAGAATTTTGATACCTGGAAGTTCGCGGTCAAAACTTATCACGAGCACGAAGATTTATGGGGATCTGTGACAGAGAAAGACACCGATAAGAAGAAAAATGTCAAAGCCCGGTTTGCAGGTCGCTCTGTACATCTCGTCATGTCTGGTAGTGGGAAAGGAGGGAAGGTTAAGGGGAAGTCCAAGTCGCGCTACTAAGTGCGTTAAGGTGAGTGCCGAGAGACGTTACCTCGGCGGATATTACCGTATTGCGCCATTTGGACGTCAGTGTGTGCGACGAGTGCGATTTGGCAGCTACGTGTTACGCCATTTTGGGCGTTTTTGCGGACTGTGAAGTGCCGAGTGAACAGTTCCTCGGCATTTTTAATGTCTACGACTCCGCCCAGTTCTCCGTAATCGTAAGTCTTTACTTCATGAGACACATTTTAGACACTTCTGACATTTCAGTGTGGCCGAGGCCGCTAATTAGTTTGCGTGAGTGTGCTAAATTTCAGCTTTGTAGGGCCGTTGCCCGCAGTTTGGGACGTGATGTGGACAGCTGTAACCTTTCTTTTTTGCTTTCGGTTTATCGCGTTATTTGCGCACTTATCGTTCCTATTCATTAACTTGACAACCAACCATGGCTGACATGTCGTCTGAGGAAGGGGAAATCCACGAGCTAGAAGTTAGTGCCAAAACTGACTCGTACCCTCGGCAGGAGTTCCGCAGTACGGGCTAGTTCAGTCAAACGCCTCGTTCACCTTCTTTCTGATTTAGACTCGTCCAGCCGCTCTTCTGAAGATGAACCACAAAAAAGTTCAGTTCGCCCCACCCGCCCGGCCTATAGTAAGGCCGTTATTACGAAAAAAAACTTTTCCGGTCTCTAAAATCCGACGATACCGGTGGTTTCACCTCCANCTATAGTAAGGCCGTTATTACGAAAAAAAACTTTTCCGGTCTCTAAAATCCGACGATACCGGTGGTTTCACCTCCAGTGCGCGAGACTCTGTGCGACGGGATGTTAAAAAATCACGCGACTCCCGTCTGCACTCGACTCAATTGGAGACTAAACCGCGAAAATCACGTAATCCGGGAGTGGAACGAAAGGAAAAGGCCCCAAGTTGTTCGACCGAAGCCGTCGTTCATAGGAGAAAGACTCCCATAGTTCCGGCTTGTTCGGACCAAGGGCCTGGTACTTATGACCCACGTTTAGTTGCTACGGTTCCGTCTAAAGCGGACTCAGAGCCGCGGTTAGCTCAGTCTCCTACCCCTCTGGTAGGGGATTACGCCACCCGCTTTTGGGTAGCTCAACGGGAATTGGCATTGCCGCCCCAAGTGGTTTCGATACTGTCAAGTGTAATTATCACTATCACTACTACTTCCGCGGCATTGACTGCCGCAGTTTACTCTACTCAAACTGCCCCAGTGTGCAGTGTGACTGTGCAGCCTTCTGTATTACCGAGTGCCACAGTTGCTAATCCGATACCAGCTCCTTCTATTGGTGTTGGTTTACCAAGTATTGCGCAGTCTGTGTGGGCTGCCCCTGCCGCAACACCATGTACTTCATCACGCCCGGACGCGCAACCTTCACCGCAGAGACGTAAGGGAACTTTACGAGCGTCGGCGGGCCGCGTACAGACAGTTCATGTCCCAATTACATCAGCGGCGCCTCCAGTTCGCAGGATTCCTCCTATCCTGGTGGACTCAGACCTTCCGCCTAATGTACTGCAGGCCAATCGAGAACTCCGGAGTAATTTGAAGACCAACTTCACGGTGGACTACTTCCGTGGCAAACCACGGTACACCCCTTCCTGTCTGGAGGACCATGAGGTTCTCTTATCATATTTCAGATCACATGGTATACCGTTTCACACCTACCCCGTCGACCGGGTGCGTCAGTCGCGCATTGTGTTAGTGTTACCTGCTGCAGCTGACGCCACAGTTGAGGCGGAGCTGACAGACCTGGGTCTTGCTCCAGCTTATATCCGGCAATTGTCAAATGGTGGGGCCGCTTCCCGGCCCACCAATAAGTTTCTCCTAGCCTATGTGTCGGTCGCTCTCTTACAACAGGTCCGTCAGCTACGCGCCTTGGCGGGGGTGGTTGTCCGTTTCGAAGAGTTTAGGGGCAGTGGGCGGCCGGTCCAGTGTCATAACTGTCAGGGTTGGGGGCATGTCGCCTCTGAGTGTGGGCGTTCGTTCCGCAGTTTGCGTTGTATTCGGACGCATGCTCGGGACGCATGCCCCAAGACTCCGGAGGAACCGGTCGCCTGCTGCAACTGTGGGGGCGACCACCCTGTCAATGCTCGAATCTGCCCCCACTATGACAGATTTCTCGAGTCCCGAGCTCACTCCACCCCGGCGGCAGTTTTCCCGCAGCGGGTTCCCCCTTCCGTTTCCTCATATCAGAATTTTCCAGATTTACGTGTTCCTGCACCTGCGATGCCTCCAATCCCGGCCGAGTCGACTTCCCTCCCGTCCCGGGTTGACCCCCGGACGAGTCAGGGGCGTTTGCAATCTGCCTCGTCCGTACGGCCTGACTATCCTGTTGCCCACGATTCCGGCCTTCCTCAGCCAAGTTTTCAGTCCGGGGTAGGTCCGGCGTTTCCGGTACAAATCCACCGTACACCCGATCCAGCTGTCCCGGATAGGCAGGAATTGCAAGTTGGGTTCACGGTCTCTCATGGGTTTGCACCCCCTGTCTTTTCCGTTCCGGTTACAGATTCCTTTCCTCCGGGCATGGCTGGTGGTCCACCTTCAGGGGCCCCGTACCAGCCTTTTCTTGACTTATTTTCCACACTTTCCCGGCTTAATATGCTTCCTTGGCTTCAATTTTTTCTTGAAGACACCTTTTCCCTTCATCGCGCCTCCTCCCCAGTGGAGCAGGCCAATGTTTATTTCACCAGCCTGCTCACTTTCATCTCTCATGTTTGTCCCCGAGTGAACAATTAGGACCGGATTATGTAATGTCGCTTTAACGGTTGTTAATTTAAAATGAACTTCCTTGTTACCAGCTATTTCTAGCCGCGATCGCCGGCTTCTGGTCGATTTGGTTACACTATTTTTATGAATTTGTTTTATACACATGTTTGTGTGCCTACTTTCAGCTTGTGTAATGGAAGTCGATTCCTTTAATTTTATTATGGTTTTCTTTTCCGTAATTGTGTCTCGTACCCACCGGCTCACCTCGGTGTGGGGTCTGATTTTTTCCATCAGTTTAGGTCTAATTATTTGTTTTGGAACCACTTTCCCTTCAATTTTATTCTATAATTCCTTGATGTTAAGTGTACCATGTTTCTCACCCGCCCTTTTCATTGATTTCTATTCTACAATAGGGAGTTATACCCACTACCGATGCCAGAANTATTCTATAATTCCTTGATGTTAAGTGTACCATGTTTCTCACCCGCCCTTTTCATTGATTTCTATTCTACAATAGGGTGTTATACCCACTACCGATGCCAGATCCGTATCCCCTTTACTTTTGGTGTAATATTCTTTTTTATTTTAATTTTTGTATTTCCCTCACCTATGAGGCGTGCTAAGTTTACTCCCAGTGCTGCAATTTTAGCTGTTCATATTAGGTTACAGCTGTTTAATTTTTTCTCAATTTTGCTACTACTACTTTCTGTGCAATAGTCTGCACGCCAATTTCGCATCTGTGCATTACAAATTCATTATATAAAAATAGTTTGCGCGCCTACTTCAGTCAGTGTGACGTATATTAATATTTTCTTATTTGGAATGACTTTACCTTAATTTTTATTCTGCATTTCCGTCCTGTTATAGTGTATCACGCTTCTTATTAGTTTAATTTTCCTTCCGTTTCTATTACTGGTTTTTGTATATATTTTCCTTATACTTTTTCATTGCCCCTCCTGTAAGTGTGGTTTTTACCCGCTGTTTCTAATCGTGTTATAGCTATCGGTTTCCCATTAACTGTATTCTTATTCAATCATTGCATAGCTTGTGCCTACTCACAGTTCGTGTAAGATCATTTCCTTTCCCTGTAACTTTGATTCCTTTTATATTATTGGGCGTTGTACCCACTATTATCATGAGAATCGCGTTCCCTTTATGTTGTAGACTGCTTTAATTTGGAAGCATTTTCCAATTACTTTCAAATCTTAGAATTTCGCTCACTTTTCAGTGTACCACATCTATTAAGTTATGTGGTATTCTCTAACTTTACATTTGGGTAACAGCTCTGATTTCTAGCCATTTACTATTAATTCATAATGTGCCCTAATTTGCATCTACTTTATGTCTTTATAATAGACATTATTTTCTTTTATATTTAAATTTTTGGATTAGTCTTTAATTTTGGGCCAACTTTAGCCTTACTTTTCTACTCTAACTTCCCTCCTGTTCTTGTGTCATGTTTCCTATCAGTGTTTTCCTTCAAGGTTAAATTTCCCTTTATTTATTTGTGCTTTCCCATCAGATAATGTCTGCATATTATAGAATTTAATTTTGTAGGTAATTTGGCATATTTATTGCTCGATTTACTTTACATGTCCGGTTTTATTTACGGTTTATGTTTTCATATTTATGCAGTCGTTAATTGACTTCCCTTTTTCCTAACCTAACTCGCCTCGAGGTTTCTGGCTCGCTGTTTCGATTTGCCCTCATTTTCATATGGTGTCCTAGTGACTTCAAGGCCTAGCTACCCTAATAAGATCAGTTCTCCACAAACTGACCCCTCTACCACATCCCTCTACCGGAAACGTGGCTAGGAGGGGTCAGCCGCTTGTACCAGATTAAATTCTGTCCTTTCTGTTAATATTACCCTGTCCGAGCCCGCTGCGGCACCCGGACCTGGTGTTGCAGTGCGCTTGCAGTCCACTTCTAACTTAATTATAACTTCTTCATGTAGGTCTGGAGCAAGGGGGATGGCTCGCGCTCGTCTCCGCAGTGATGCGTTGTCTACAGCTAAACCTTTCATGGACTGGGCGGTGTGTGCGGGCGCGCGCGGAGCGGCCTCCTCTCTCCGTGACTGCAGCTTCAGGAATGCCAGGTTTGGGGAGCAGCCGTTTTCTCTCGTTGTGTTTATTCTTTCCGAGTATTTTTTCCGATTTTTCTTACCTTTCAACTTTCATTTTCCGTGATTTTCATGTGGCAGGGTGGTCTCTCCCTTTTTTCCCGGGCTATTGTTGCTCCCGGCAGTTTTATATCTGCCCGTTTTGAGGGCCGTGAGGTCCATTGAAATTATTGTATATAGTAATTAAGTATGTCATGTTTATGGACTTTTCTTGTTATTCATTACTTTTAAGTCTCCTTGTTTTTTATGGTAGACCTTGTTAATTTTTTGCCTTTTCTTGTAATTTGGCGACGCTTCTAGTCTACGTTTTTATATCCTCTCGGGATGTTTAAATAACCTTTTACATATGTTTTTCTATAGTTTCTTGCCATCTTNAGTCTACGTTTTTATATCCTCTCGGGATGTTTAAATAACCTTTTACATATGTTTTTCTATAGTTTCTTGCCATCTTTCACTTGCAGCGTGTTTCGCTGTAGTTTACTCATTCCTTTTGGATATATTTGTCTTGTTCTAAGTCTTTCCAATCGCACTATTTTTTGTAGTGTGTTTATCGACTTTGTGTGTGCCTAAAGTGGCGCATAGGATATTTATTGTGCAGTGCGCTGCATTTTTTCCTTTTTACATTATATTAGTCGTAATCCTTTTTGAAATGTATATAATGTCATATTATTACCTTTTCTGTTATTCTGTCGGAGTGCCTTCTCTAAAAATATGTTTTTTTAGTTGCAGGATCTCTGAGTGTAAGTGTTCATGTACTGTCTTCACGCTACCTGTTCCTTGGAGTGCGTGGAGCTGTTCTTGTGCGTCCGTTCGGCCTGATCTCGGTCGTATGCGACTCTAATCAGTTTGTTCTTTAACGCTTAAGAGGGTTTCGTATTTTTGTTCATTTTGTATATATCAAGCGTTTCGAATGGTTTCATTAGTTTGTAGGTATTGTGTTTACTTNTTTGTATTTCGTATTTTTGTTCATTTTGTATATATCAAGCGTTTCGAATGGTTTCATTAGTTTGTAGGTATTGTGTTTACTTTTAATTTTATTTCATTTGTGTTCCTTATAAATTTGGGAACCTTTTTCAATTGGGTTTAGACCAGTTAACGATCCCATATAGGTGATTATTAAGTTTTATATTTCGTATTTCTTCCATTTTTGTGTGTAGTTGTAGACTTTCCTTTTTGGTTATTTTCTTACTCCGATTGGGCCTTTGTGGCCTGGATTTTTCCGTTGTTATTGTAGTGGACGTCATTGCTCCACATCTGCCAGTTATCATATGATTTTTAAGTATTTCCTTTATTCCTTTTCACAGGCGATTATTTCATTACATTTACACATATGGTTGTGTGGACGCCTGGATCCACAAAACACAACACTACTACACTTTTCTTACTTATTTATTATATTTTCCCATTCTTTTTAACTTGTCCTTATTTACATGACACATCTATGGTTGTGTGTACGCCTAGATCCGCAACACTAATACACCTTTTGCTTTTTTGCTTCACTTTCTCCCGTCCGTTTGACACGTCCTTCCTAATACAATACCCTTATGGTTTTGTGAACGCCTCAGATCCACAAGGCACAGCATTCACATCCTTTTCTTATATTCATGTTTATTTTAATTTATTTCATTCTATATCTTTATTCCCGTTTAAAAAAAAAAACCTCCGCATGCACCGCCACATCCATGAAAGTTGAAGCTGTATGGCGCCGCGCAGCGGAGCAGAGCGCGAGCCACCCTCACCGCTCCAGACCTGCTAGAAGAAGTTTCATTTTAGTAAGAAGAGGACTGCTAAGAAATCAGTAACACCAGGTCTGGGTGCCGCAGCGGGCCCGGACAGGGTAATATTAAAAGAGAGGATTGAATATAAAATGGCCCAAACTGCTGACCCCTCCTAACCATGTTTCCGGTAAAGGGAAGTGGTTTTTTTTTTTTCTAACCTACTCTAAAACTAATTGTTATATATTAGTCCGCGGTAGGAACAGGATTATTGCGTCTCAGGGCAAACCCCTTACGCTTAGAAGGGAAGGAAAAACATGCAAGGAGACGTGCATCGCGGCAAAGAGGGATTGGGTTTCTCATGGCCGAGTTTGGCCATGAAAAATCTCCCTAATGTACTTATAGTTAACTAACTACATCTAGAAGAGAAAGGGAAAAACCGGCACAGACACCGTAAAAACCCTTTCGACAGGAAAGAATTAAAAATTGTTACATGCATTATGAGAAAATGCTACAGGAGAAAGATAGGTGGGTACCATGCTCTTTATTATTGGGAAACTAAGCCACCCGACTACTCTGGCGTCGGGCGTGCATGTTGCCTGTTTTGTGTTTACTGTTTGGTTTCAATCATTTTTAATTAACCTTTCTCGTCATGAGGATTTTTTCAGCTTAATTTTCCGGTTTTTATTACATTTCAATCTTTTCTTTTCACTACATTCTTGAGGCGGGGTGGTTTCCTTCATTTTTCCGGCCTGTTGTAGCTCCCAGTGTTTGCTAATTCGCCCATTCTGGGGGCTGGGCGGCCTTATAAAGTTATTATGTATAGTCATTATGTATGTTTTATCTTTGTATACTTTTCATGTTTATTATAAAGTTATTATGTATAGTTATTATATATGTTTTATCTTGGTATGCTTTTCATGTTTATTCATCACTTTCTTGTTTGCCTGTCTCTAGTAGCAGATTGTTTCATTTCTTATTATTACTCGCCTTTTTCATTTAAAATGTGCGAAGTTATTTACTGGTGTATTAAATTTCTTTCTGGGATATGATTATCTTTTTGTAAGTGTGTTTTTATACAGTGTAACTTTATTTCATGCGCTAAGTGGGCGTTAATTGTATGTACTTTCTCGTTATTTTTTCCCTGTAGTGAGTTTGCTGTAGGTTATTTGTTTAATCGGGATACATTGTCCTACTCAATGTATCGCTTTCAGTAATATTCAGGCGTTGAGTGTGACATCTCGTGTGTTTGCCCTAATGCGGCGTGTAGGTAATTTCCTAAATTGTTTTAAATACTTTTGCAGCGCGGTGCGCTGTATTTTTCTTTTCATAGTCTTATAGTCATTCTAGATATGTATCTATTTTAGTTTAAGGCTTATTTTTCATTGCACACTAGTACTAGGTGTACTTAGTGTTTGCATTCTTCTTTCCCAGTGTATTATTGCTGTAGTGTTGTTAGTGTATATGATGTGGTCTTTTTTGTAGTATTTAGGCAGATCCAATTTTCTTGTCCCGCATTGTGTGGGATAAGGAGTTAGAACAGTCGGGTGCATTGTTTCTTTTCAGTGTTTCATTTTCACATTCGCTTTATCTTAATTCCTGTCCGTGTTATTCTTAATCACACATTTTAGTTGCAGGGTGTCGGCATGTATCTCATTCATGTTACTGTCTACAAGTTACCTGTCGCCTAGAGTCCGGTCTGGTCTCTGTTGTATGTGTGATTTTTCTATTAAGTTTCTGTGTTACAAATGAGATTGTCCGGTATTATTGGAATTTGCATGGGCACGTCTTAATGATGCTGCTGTCCTTATCCTTCGTAACCATTGTGTGCCCAGAGTGGCTTAATTGGTTTATATGTATAAGTGTGTATACTCATAAGTTTCATTCTTATTTATAATTTTGGTTTTGAAGACCTGGGGTATCTTTTGCCTGCTGGGTCTAGTCCAGTAGTCGATCCCTCATTGGTGACTACGTATTCATGTTATTCATACGTTGTTTCTCCCGCCTTGTGTGTGGAGCTGCAAACACTTCCTTTTGGATATTCCTCGAAATATGTTTGGGCCTTTTTGACCGTAGTTTTTCCGAAGCCAAACACACCTTAGGTTGTGTGGACGCCATAGATCCACAAACGCATAGCATTTACATATATTTTTTTGCATGTTCTTTTATTTCTTTTTTTCTTGCATGCATTATTAAACCGCAATTACACCAATGGTTGTGTGGACGCCACAGATCCACAATGTACAACACTTATATAATTTTTATTGCATTCTCATTTTCTTTTATTTCCTTTTCTTACGTGCATTTATTAAAACATAATACACCTATGGTTGTGTGGACACCATAGATCCATAATGTACAGCATTTCCATCATTTTTTTATAACATCCCCATTTTATATTATTTCTGTTTCCCTAAATACCTTTAATTTAAGACATACTACACTTATGGTTTGTGTGGACACCATAGATCCACATGGCCCAACATTTACATATTTTACTTGCATTCCCATTTTAATGAATTTCCTTTTTCCATTCAATACTTTAATCCTCTGGCAGTGTGGGCGCATTAGGCCTGCAGGGCTCTCTGTCCGTTATTATACACTCACTTATTTCTTATAAATTCCTTACTTTTACAATAGCCAATTGTTTTATTTCGATTTTTGCACCTTGCTATCCTTGTTAACGTCAGGTTCATTTCTCTCAGTCAAATATATTGTTTTAGATTTAATTTTACATTACAGTGTTGGGGGTTTTGGATATTTTCCCCTATTTCTATGTATTTGCCATTATTTATTTTTTCCAGTTCATTGGCTTGCTTCACCTGTCCGGTTCTGTGCAAGAACGATGTATTCGTTGGTACACATGATGCNTTTTTTCCAGTTCATTGGCTTGCTTCACCTGTCCGGTTCTGTGCAAGAACGATGTATTCGTTGGTACACATGATGCTGTATTTTTATTTTTACTGTTCCTATGTTGCAGTCGTACCTTTGTAAAACTTGTCATGTTCAATAAACAAAATATAAAATCAAAGCAATCAATTGAAGATAATCTTGTTGATAAATCCGATCAACTATGTCCACGTTCAAGATGCCACAACAGCCAAGGAAGTGTGGGATAAACTATTGTCAGTCATTGAAGACAGTGGACTCGAATGAAGAGTGTCTCTCCTATGAATTTTGACCACGACCCGGCTCGAAAATTGTTCATCCGTCGAGGAGTATGTGAATAAAATTATCTCAACAGCGCACAAATTGAGAGCCGTCAAAATGGAGGTTAGTGACGAATGGGTAGGCACGATAATGCTCGCCGGTTTACCTGAAAAATACAGCCCAATGATCATGGGATTTGAGAGTGCTGGAATTCAAATCACGGCTGATTCCATTAAGATGAAATTGCTCCAGGATATTTCTGATTTTGGTCATGATTCAGGTGAAAAATCTGCTGCCATGTTCTCAAAACAGAGCCGAAGTCCAAGTAAGTTCGCTACGCGAAAGCCAAACCCTTCATTCAGTTCATGCAACAACAGTTACAAACACCAACAAGGCAAAGGGCCGCGTTACAAATGTAATGGGTTTTACGGACATATCGCAAAAGATTGTGATCGGGTTCCGGATGATGATAACTGTGATAAACGTCAAAACAAAAACAAATCAGAGCGTTCAGTGTTTACCACTTTGTCAGTGCAGTGTTCTCCAGAAGAAAACGAGTGGTTTCTTGACTCTGGCTGTTCCANGAATAAAATTATCTCAACAGCGCACAAATTGAGAGCCGTCAAAATGGAGGTTAGTGACGAATGGGTAGGCACGATAATGCTCGCCGGTTTACCTGAAAAATACAGCCCAATGATTATGGGATTTCAGAGTGCTGGAATTCAAATCACGGCTGATTCCATTAAGATGAAATTGCTCCAGGATATTTCTGATTTTGGTCATGATTCAGGTGAAAAATCTGCTGCCATGTTCTCAAAACAGAGCCGAAGTCCAAGTAAGTTCGCCACGCGAAAGCCAAACCCTTCATTCAGTTCATGCAACAACAGTTACAAACACCAACAAGGCAAAGGGCCGCGTTACAAATGTAATGGGTTTTACGGTCATATCGCAAAAGATTGTGATCGGGTTCCGGATGATGATAACGGTGATAAACGTCAAAACAAAAACAAATCAGAGCGTTCAGTGTTTACCACTTTGCCAGTGCAGTGTTCTCCAGAAGAAAACGAGTGGTTTCTTGACTCTGGCTGTTCCATTCATTTAGCCAAAAATCAGAACTGTTTTGTGAACGACCTCAGGCCCGCAAAGGTCGGCTTTAGCACCGTGAAACATCAAGGTAGTATGAACTCTAATAGTGTTGGTGACATAAAATTACCAGTTAAGGTTGATGGAAACGTGCTGCCAGTAAACGTAAGAGGTGTTTATCTCGTTCCTGAGTTGAGAGTCAATTTGCTTTCGGTCAGCCAAATTGTGAACAACGGGAACTCAGTTGTTTTCGACTCTAAAGGTGCGCGAGTTCTTGATGCAAACAACGAAGTTCTGGCGTCAGCGACCTTTAAGAACAATTTGTTCATGTTGGATTTGGATGCACCTGGCTCGACTTTTTTCACAGTTTCAAATTCAGGTATGCTGTGGCACAGTCGTTTAGCACACGTTGGTCTATAGAGTTTGGAAAAATTAAAAACTTTGGTCCATGGATTTGGATTAAACTCTAATATGAAGGTGCCTGAAGGTTTTGTGTGCAAACCATGTGCACTAGGCAAAAGTCAGAGGTTATCTTTTCCTGATAGTGAGTCTAGCTAGATCTACTAGAATTCTAGAGCTCATACATTTAGATATAGCAGGACCATACACAGGTTCTTTCTCTGGGTCCCGGTACACAATTACGTTTCTAGATGATTTCAGCCATAAAATTTTCGTCTATTTTCTAAAATCTAAGGACCAAGCTTTCAACTGCTTAGTTAACTTTAAGGCCTATGTTGAAAACCAGACAGGCCAAAAAATTCGAATTTTGAGGACTGATAATGGTGGTGAATATTGCAGCACGAAGATGTGTCAGCTTCTATCCTCCGCAGGTATTGAGCATCAGACTACTGTCCCGCACACCCCACAGCAAAATGGGAAGGCAGAAAGGCTCAACAGAACCATAATGGAGCGCGTCAGATGTCTACTCAATGAGTCAGAGCTACCCAACTCATTCTGGACCGAGGCTGCTAACACCGCAGTGTATATACTCAACCGTTCTCCCACCAGATGTGTCGCAAAGACTCCAGAAGAGCTCTGGTCAGGTAAAAAACCTACAATGAGGCATTTACGCGTGTTTGGTTGCAAAGCATATGCACATATTCCGGTGACCACTCGCAAGAAATTGGATCCTAAATCAAAACCGTGTATTTTGATTGGTTATAGTTCCACAAGTAAAGCCTACAGATTTTTTGACGCGGAAAAATCCACAGTTTTTGTCCCGAGAGAGGTCATTTTTTCTGAGAACAAAAAAGGTTCAGTGCTACTCAGCAAATCTGTAATACTTCAAGGAATGAATTTATTCTTCCTGATTCGTGTGGAACTGATATTTTTTCAGATAACGACCGTTCTGGAACTAATGATGAATCAATGTCTTCAGATTCCTCTACAGCCTTGACGTACGAGGAACAAATGGAAGATTTTCCCAGGTTTCCTGATGATCCAGCTGAATCAGATCTTGACGCCGCTTCGTCAACTGCTGGGACCGACCCTGACTACATTCCTACTCGACCCGTTGTTATTGAAGAAGAAAGTACGCGGGGAGGAACCCGTGAAAGAAGACCGCCGACTCATCTACAGGATTATCTACTGAATTTCGCCTCAACCACTACTATAAATGATCCACTCACGGTCGATGAAGCTCTCTCTCGCCCTGATGGAGATGAATGGCGCAAAGCCATGGACAGAGAGTACAAGGCGCAAATGGATAATGGAACATGGGAATTGGTGAATCTACCGCCCGGACGAAAACCCTTGAAAAGTAAGTGGGTGTTCAAAACTAAAATGGATGCTGCGAACAAGGTGACCCACAAGGCTCGGCTAGTCGTAAAGGGCTGCTCCCAGATCAAAGGTGTTGACTATGAGGAGACGTACTCCCCAGTCATTCGTTACAGTTCGATCCGATATCTTCTGACGCTAGCTGCTGAATTCGCCCTCGACATTGACCAGATGGATGCAGTCACAGCGTTTCTTCAAGGGGACTTGGCTGAAAAAATTTATATGCTGCCTCCAGAAATGTATGACAAAGCAGATAAAGTCTGCCGTCTGAAGAAAAGTTTATATGGCCTGAAGCAGGCTAGCAGGGTCTGGAACACTAAGTTTGACAAATGTTTGAAAGAGGCCAACCTCCAACAATCTAGGTTTGACTCTTGCATTTACTACAGAATTTAAAATGGGAAGATTCTGATTGTGGCAGTTTATGTTGACGATCTTTTGATTTTGTCTAATGACAGCCAAATGGGGGGAGAATTGAAGAAGAAATTGACGTCAACTTTCAGGATGACTGACATGGGAAAAGTCAAATACATTCTGGGGTTTGAAATCAAACGTGATCAGAATGAGAAGAAAATTTGGATCAATCAATCTCGCTGCATTGAACAAATGTTGAAAAGTTTTTAACACGAAGGATTGTAATCCCTCCGAAACGCCCATGGCGCCAGGGTTGCAGCTGTCTGAGGAGCAGTGTCCGAGGACATCGCCAGAGAGGCTGGAGATGAATAAAATACTGTATCAAGAGGTGGTGGGAAGCCTCCTATTTGCATTTCAAGTATCTCGCCCAGACATAAGTTTTGCAGTGAGCTATGTCAGCCGATTTAACGTTAATCCAGGAAAAGTGCAAGGGGCGCCGTCAAGAGAATTTGTAGATCCCTCACGGGTACTGCTAATTTCCAGCTTTAGTTTTCTGGTCAGAAGGACTAGGTGACCAACCTGATTGGCTACTCCGACTCAGACTGGGCCAGCGACGTTGATGGAAGGCGTTCAGTGACTGGTTATGTTTTCATGAAGAATGGCTCCGCTTTTTCATGGTCAACAAAGAAGCAGCCAACAGTTGCATTGAGTACTACAGAGGCTGAATACATGGCCATGTCATCTGCCGTACAAGAAGCGCTCTGGTTACGAGGTTTTTCTTTGGAATGGTTTCCTGCATCAGCAAAGAGACCTACTGAGCTACGAGTTGACAACCAGGGAGCGCAGAACCTTGCTCTGAATGGCGCAAACAAAACACACAGATGTGCGCCACCATTTCCTACGTGAGTGAATCTGCGCATGTGAAATCAGTCTTGACCGCCAGAGGTCTTAGAGGTCTTGTGTGTGTGGGCTTGGCGCCCAGTCTGTGTTGTGTTGTGGTTACTACATAACCTCTCTCTGTTATGGTCTCGTAATATTATTACATACGTTTTATTATATGTGTGTTTTCTATCTTCTTCCCCATATCCAACAACAGAAATAACGCAGAAATGCATGTTAATATACTGAAAAACTCTGGAATTTAAGTTATGACATAAAATAAAAGTACCTAAATTATAAAAAATACTCTTATTTATTAGTGATACATCATATTTCTGCTAACAAACTGTATTTTGAATATTTTTTTTAAATACTGAATATTGTCTCGGAATTTCAACATTTGTGCCAGAAAATCTTTAATGCCTAAAATATGATTGTCTTTGTATTGTTTTTAAATTAAATGTTTACTTTTGATAATAAAGTTGTTTCAATGCTACATATTACAAATTTTACATGAATGTGTGCTTAAACATGCATTTTTGTTATATACACAAAACATTTACTGTAGCCTATTTCTAAAACATCTTAAATATTTTGGAGAAGCACCGCACACTATGAAATTGTTAACACAAAAAAAAACAGTGTTCTTTCTTTCCTTGAAATTTTTATAGTAAGTGCAAGAGACTATTACATTAATTATACATATTAAGTACATTAATTATGCTCACCATATGTTACCAAACTTTGTACTCACTCATTTTCAATAGAAGAAACTGGTTTGTACAGAAAATCAAACAAAATTTTGAGCAGTCCGAAAATAAAGTTAATATCAATAAAAGGTTTTGCTTCCTAAGCTTGGTTACTATTAGATTTACTGCTTGATTCATATTAACTTTATGTTATTTTCAAACTGTAGAAAACAGAAAATGCCGAACTTCCACAGATACCAGTCATTCTTGTTATGTTTACCAAGTTGGTAAACATACAGTGATCATCATGAAGTAGTTCCACTAATGATGTCAAACGTTTCATGTTAAATACATATTACACATGGAATACAAATACAGTATCTAAAAAAATATTACAATAAATATCTGCTAGATACACCTAACTGAGGAAAATGAAGAATAGGTTATGAATTTGTCGTATAGAGTATACGTATTGAACTAAATGAATTTATCTAAAAATAAAAGATCACAAAACTTTTAGGGTTCCATTACGTTTAATATGATTAATGTTGTTAAGTTTGAAAGTTGCTTGAAGCCCTCATAAAATACAAATTACCAGAGGCTTATGACAAGTCCTTGGACAGGCCAAGTTTAGACACTACTGTTACAGGCAGAAGAGACTCACCGCAACACCATTCTTCTGGTAAGCGCAGAACAGGCGGNCGACCTCCACTATGCAATTACAACCTGAGTTTTACACATATGCAAAACATAGTGAAAGTTGGTATGACTAGTGAATGGTATTGAGGTACTTTTACTTTATTAATTACTTCTCAAATGTTGGAAACTGTTGGCTTTTGCTTTACCAAAGTGCAGTTACATTTTCATTAAATAATTTTTAATAGTTAGCCTGTGCAGCTACACATCAAATATATTATTTATTTGACTGNTAGTTACATTTTCATTAAATAATTTTTAATAGTTAGCCTGTGCAGCTACACATCAAATATATTATTTATTTGACTGCCAATAATTAAAAATGAGAATAGTTGAAAACATAGTTACACTTCCCATTTTTTTATGGAACATACCGGTGTTCATGACATTCCCAACCACATTACCCATTTTCCACTACTTAATTTTTACATTGCTTGTCACCTATCATCAAATATTTATTATAACTTATACTTAAAACCTCATTACATTACTTTCATGCTATGTACACTTTTTCAGTTAAAAAATAAGAAATGTAGATAAATTATTGTTACTGGTGAAAACTGTTTAAAACTATTCACTTCAAAATATAAACCGTAAAAGCTACTATTGTTTACTTACTGAAATTTTATATCTGTTTTGAAACTTAACTTATCCAGAATGTCGTATTTGTGATTGCTGAGTTACAATATGCGAGTGACGGTGTTACCCATTCTTATGTTACAAGGTAAATCAACGTAAAAAAAGCAGTGGTATGCTGGACTCAAAATCAGTTTTTGAGGTGAGAGTCTCGTAAAAACAAAGCACACGAGCAGTCTCCTCCAAGTGAGCCACAGACCTTGGCATCGTCAGGCAGACTGCCGGAGCTGACGAGCCTCTCCAGCCGGTGCCGCTCCCCCCGCTCACAGCTAACCAGGCGGTCCAGCTCCGAGGCACGGTACTCCAGCTCCGAGGCACGCTGCTTCGTTTCCAGGTGAGCTGCCGTCTCCTTCTCCAGCCTCTCCTTCACCCGACCCAGGTTCGTCTCCATGTCCTCCTGCAATGGCGAACACCCACTTGTCAGCACAACCCCCTCACACCCTCACCACATTCCTGGCCACGCAACCAATTACGCACAAACAAAGGCAGTGAAAGTGTGCGTTACTAAATGCAAAACTAACTACCTAGTTGCTTGAATGATAAACGGCTGCAAATATGTGTTCCTGCCTAAACTAATCTCACACTAAAAAAACCTCCACATAAAATTAAAAATTTCCACTTCACAAAAAAAATTAAAAAAACTGAAATAAATGACGTTTATTATGTGTAAATAAATATATATTTTATCATAAAGTATGGTTCACAATAAAATTTAAGAAACAGTGCATTTGGGTGGTTATATTTGTTTCCAAGAAGTGGTATTGTTGTTCAAAATTACTACTTCTCAAGCAAGTGATGAATAATTTGTGGATTTGAAGTTGAATAACTTATGTAAAATCATGCTTTTTTTTAAAACGTGTATTAAGGACATACGCAACAAAAAAAAAGTTTTATACTACAGCAGCATTTGTATTGTTCATCTAGTAGATGTACTATTATGATGAATGCTTGTGTGAACCTGCTATTTTAACTTATACAACATAATGAACACACCATAAGCAGACATCACCNATTATGATGAATGCTTGTGTGAACCTGCTATTTTAACTTATACAACATAATGAACACACCATAAGCAGACATCACCACATTCAAAATAAATTCAATAAGCACCAGTGGCAAAAGGATGGTAAATTCACACAAACTTCTTGGAAATATAAAAAGTCGCAAAAAAAATTATCAGCAGTTTCCTACAAAGTGACTGATGAAGGAAACGTTAAAATAACTTAAATAATGGTGTTTCACTCATTGAAGGTTTGAATGATCAAACAAAGAAATTACAATATACTATTTTTAATCAAATTTTTATTTTTTATATTTTAATTTAAATGTTTTGTTGCTCTTCTTGCCACAGTGTGTTCTTTTATTTAATTTCTGTCAATNCATTCAAAATAAATTCAATAAGCACCAGTGGCAAAAGGATGGTAAATTCACACAAACTTCATGGAAATATAAAAAGTCGCAAAAAAAATTATTAGCAGTTTCCTACAAAGTGACTGATGAAGGAAACGTTAAAATAACTTAAATAATGGTGTTTCACTCATTGAAGGTTTGAATGATCAAACAAAGAAATTACAATATACTATTTTTAATCAAATTTTTATTTTTTATATTTTAATTTAAATGTTTTGTTGCTCTTCTTGCCACACTGTGTTCTTTTATTTAATTTCTGTCAATTTCTCTTCCTTGCATATGATATAATAAGAAAAAATATTATTACTAACTCACAATAAAGCAATACCTATGCACTGTTGAAATTTGTATTATTTACAGCATCTATATTTAAATATGCATTTGAAAGAAATATAAAAAGATGAATTAGGTGTGCCAAGTACGAGATCAGCACCTAATGATAGACGTACCTTTTCCTGTGACCTGAGATCCAGTTCCTGCTCCTTCTTTGCCAGTCTTGTCGACACCTCCGTGTTCTCTTTCTCCAGTTCCTCTGCTTTGGTCCGTGCTGCTACCAGCTCCTCCTCTTTGGCAAGTCTTCAACAACAAACCCACTCTCTCTCAGTGATCAGTCGTTTCTCATACCTATAGAGCTTATCACACTCCATCAAAAACATGTCATTTGTTTACAAGCTTGGACCTCTGATTAAAGCAATCTCCACTTTTGGCTTTGCCAAACAGAGTTACCATTCAAACTGCGGTTCAGAAAATGCCAGGCCACATTTACCAAGTTCATTTTAAGTTCAGGCACACTGGTGCATGGCCAATCATGCTCAATTGGTTATTTGTGTGATTTCCCTACTATAAACATGACGTGTTTTAAAGATTTCAGAGCCAATAATCTAATTCCATTGTAATGTAGCACTCACCAGATCACTACAACCTATCCCTGAGGATTTCTCCCAATCTCTTTCAAGCCTAATATTCTTCTGAGAACCTTCTCCCCATACCTTGCAATCCTTAAACATAAACCTTTCCAATTACCCACNAAACCCACTCTCTCTCAGTGATCAGTCGTTTCTCATACCTATAGAGCTTATCACACTCCATCAAAAACATGTCATTTATTTACAAGCTTGGACCTCTGATTAAAGCAATCTCCACTTTTGGCTTTGCCGAACAGAGTTACCATTCAAACTGCGGTTCAAGAAATGCCAGAAAATATCAATATCATGATGATCCCATTTATGCAGGCCACATTTACCAAGTTCATTTTAAGTTCAGACACTTTGGTGCATGACCAAACATGCTCAATTGGTTATTTGTGTGATTTCCCTACTATAAACATGATGTGTTTTGAAGATTTCAGAGCCAATAATCTAATTCCATTGTAACGCAGCACTCGCCAGATCACTACAACCTATCCCTGAGGATTTCTCCAAATCTCTTTCAAGACCAATATTCTTCTGAGAACCTTCTCCCCATACCTTGCCATCCTTAAATATAAGCCTTCCCAATTACTCAACCATAATGTTAGGATTCTTACAAGTAACCACAAGGTCACAACAGTTTTCAGATGGTAATGAGAGACCATGTCTGAAAGATACCTCAAAGTGCTGTCATACCTCCTCCCTTGTTTTAGCCCAGTCCTGGTGCCCAACCAACAGCACCCGGAGAACAACCCCAGTGCATGTGTGAGTGCGAGTGGAAAGGCAATGGTGCTGGGAAGGAAAGCAGTCAGGACAAAAATAGTGGTCCATTTAAAGTGCTTGGCAGAAACGTAACATCACAGATGGGTACCACAACGCCCAAACGCCACGTGATATCATGTACTCTCAAATCCCTCAAAATGGCAACGTCAAAGACAATTCAAAGCACTTTTANTAGCCCAGTCCTGGTGCCCAACCAACAGCACCCGGAGAACAACCCCAGTGCATGTGTGAGTGCGAGTGGAAAGGCAAGGGTGCTGGGAAGGAAAGCAGTAAGGACAAAAATATTGGTCCATTTAAAGTGCTTGGCAGAAACGTAACATCACAGATGGGTACCACAACGCCCAAACGCCACGTGATATCATGTACTCTCAAATCCCTCAAAATGGCAACGTCAAAGACAATTCAAAGCACTTTTAATTTTGGAAACGGTGTTTAAATCAAAGAAACGATTATGATGTTTTTTTAAAAACATTTTATGTAAAAGAATTAAAATCTCATTGCTTTAGTTTTCAGTTGAGAAATTTGGGCAGCTCTTAACAACAAGGTCTTGAGAGCAGGTGAGGGTGAAATGAAAACAGAATGCAGCAGTGCTAGAATGCAAGGGAGGGGGAAACGGGAGATCCCCAAGAAAACCTGCCGACCAGCGGCGGCATCCGGCAGGATTCCCACTAGCGAAAATCCAGGAGTGACCCAGCCGGGGATTGAACTTGGTTCACCTTGATGGGAGGTGAGCAGTCTAACTGCTCAGCCATCGTGGCCCTGTTACAGTTTTGTTTGCAATTTAAATGTTTTGTGTAATGGTCTGGGGGATACCTGGAAAGGACACCTACGGACTACCATTTTGCCAGTCTTGGAACAGCAGTGGTGAGGGAGGGATATGTATTCCATGGAGTTTGCTGAACTGATTGTTAGTTTCTGTCTGTATTGTAATTTAATTCCAGAACCTTTTCTTGTTACTCTCCCATAAGTGCCCTCACCACTCACGTAATCGTGTATTTAGTTTAATGCCCGCACCGTAGTGCCCCCCCAGCCGGGCATGTGGTGATAAATGCACGGTACTGGCCACCTCTGGTTTCAAATCAATCAACATCCCGGCCAGTGAAAATTGCACAGGACTTAACTTTTGCTTAATTTCTAGTGGAATAACCATAGACTGGCAGATTGTTATTTTCATGTGTTTGAAGAGCCGTGTAATTTTTCATCAGATTTAGTGTTGTGTTATGTACTGTATGGAGACTGCGGTCAATAAAACTAATGACCAAGGATAAGTGCATGGGTTTTTATTTTGTAGCAGTACAAGTTCGTTCTTCCTGGGTGTGCAGTGTTACACTAACAGCACTGAAGGTCACAGAGTGTAAATCAGACTTTATCTTTTGTCATCCATGCCCGCCAGCCACACTGGCTGAACGTTTCCATGCCATTCTGAGAACTCATGCTTCACATTAGTCGACTGCCTTAACCAACACCCCAGGAATATAATCCATCTTGCACTAAAGTGGCAAGTATGTGGTCGGGCCACCTTCACCATCTCAGACGGCAACACTGCCCGTCAGCTAACCTGTTCTGTCACCCAATTCTCCTACTGTCCCCATCTTAACACGACACACTATCACATACACTGCTAGATATCTGACTTTTCTGACTTGCATGTGAATATTTTCAGCGAGTCATACATACCAGTTAAGGATATAAACCTATTGCCAGAAAGGGAATAATTTCCAGATTTGTTTTCTCACTACAACATAACAAAGTAATGTTTATGCACATCCATTATCCTACAAAATGTCTGTTTTGTTTCTCTGGTTCACAGAAACACAGTAAGTTCTTACAAACCACTAACCCTCGTGCTGGCCATTGGTCCAATACACTACTCAACTGTGTACAATGCTAAAGAAACATTACTTCCTTGCAAAATAACCCACTTCACAGAACTGCATGGACCACAAATTTAATAAAAAATTAATGAATAAAGATATTCAGAGAAGTTATAATAATAGCAAAACCTGGAATCAAGGCCAGTTTTTAAAGCACACAGGAAGTGCTCAAACAACAACACAACTGCTCAGCCCTTATTAGCACTGATTGATGATGTACTTACAAATGGACGACATCCTTCACACGGAGATTCAAGGGAGACATATCCGGGTTCTCCCCACTCTCTGCCTGTAGGACAATCTGCTGCAGGATGCGGTCAAACAGGAGCCAGTACTGAGGGTAGCCCCCATAATTCGCTGCACAAAATAAAATACATCTTGAATGTCAATATTTCACATATACATGCATAATACTTTCAAACTATTTTTTTCAAGTGGGCACAACTATGACAAAACAAACATTTTACGAGTCTAAAACAACAAATTATAGTTATTATTCAAAGAAACATGTTCATCTCAAGTTTATGTATGCTAAAATAAAATCAACCACCTTTATTTTCTTTTCGAAAATATAATTTAACATGTTATAAAATTGCATTATAAAAGGAGATAGAAAACACAAGTACCCACAGAGCAGTACTCGTGCTTAGATAAACGTTGGACAAACAAATTTCCATGCGCATGCACATGTGCAGTCATGACATTTCGCTGGACCGGCCAGCTTCTTTAGGAAGTTCGTGATGGCACACCTGACAGAGCTGGCCCGGCCAGCGACCCTGCATTCGCATGGAAAATATGTTTGTCCAACTTTGTATGTGTGTGTGTGTGTGTGTGTGTGTGTGTATCCATAAGTACCACCCAGTGAGTACGTGTGTTTTCTATCTCCTTTCAGTAATATAATAAGTAGCCCAGCATGATGTATTCATAATAAAATGTTATCTTTACAAGGTTGGTACTCACGCGGCAGCAGGAGGCAGTGGTGCAGCAGAGACAGGAGGTGGGGGTAGGCAGTTGTGTGAGACAGCTTCCTGCGCAGCTGCTCAAACATGGACTTGGCGCTCTTCGTGTCAATATGGTCCTGTTCCAACACACAACACTTCTGCACATCAGGCTGCTTCACCAGTCCCAACGATTTTCTATTTTATAACTCTTTCTAAGTTATGTTGACAGAGTTTTTAAATACTTTCTTTACTGAACATTTTTAAATGAAGTAAACTATTGTTCGCAAACTAATAAAGTGTAAATGCATTAGTCACTTGTGGCTCATTCCAATTGACTGCACTGGGTGCACACTCAGGGCATCCTGAAAACCAGAAGTGCAATTATGACGTGATAGCTCAAACCAAGTGCTTGTTTTTCGGCCATATTTGCACTCATACTGCCGCACTGACCCTGGAGACGGTGCAACGAAACTTGCACTCAGTGCGCACTCTTTCTGTGCAAAACACAATAGGAATATGGAAACTTATTGCACTCGGTGAGTGCACTGGGGTCTGGAACATGCGGCACTCTGCCGGTGTGCAGTCCAGTGCAGTAATTGGAATATGCCACTCAGCCTACTAGTATTGAAGATAAAAGGACTATGGACTGAAATAATTCTAGCGTTGACTCCCTAAGTGTGCAGAGAACATATGTCATAGCTGTTCTTGACTTGAATCTTTGAGGGAAAGAACTTACAGTATCCACCTAACTAAGAAAATCATCATTAAGAGGCTTGCACAAGAATCGGTAGGTTGGTTGGTTTGGCCAAGGAACTACAGTTCAATAAAAAGGGCCGTATCTACAGGAATTCAGGATTTCTGGTAGTACGTAACGCCCACAACACTGGGCCTGTTTCTGTGAAAAGATAGCAGTTTGGCAGATAGTGTCGGTGGACCATCTCGTGTGACCAACCACCACCATTCATGCAGCATAAAGCCAGAAAACATTAGCAGCTGGATTTCACAACTACCACCTGGGTTATATCTCTCTTCTTTTGTGGGTTCTCCAAGTGGGATTCCCACTCAAGTGCTGATCTCCAGCATCAAACAATGAATCCCATGACTGTGACAATTGCCTCATCACAGTTAGTTTATAGTGACACTTGGTTAACTTTTGCAGATGTTGGTAGCAACTACTTTCGCTTTTTATATGTCATATTCTTTATTATTAACACCCGCCGGTTGTGTTCTGATTACAATTTTTGTTGCTGTATATTCTTAATATATTTATTTATTGTTTTCAGTTGTTAGGCTTCATTTACTAATTGTAGCTACAAGTTTTGTGTGTTATTTATTTACGGGAGTCGCCGCTTGAAGGTGGTGTGGTTGCAGTGGCAGTCGCTTTTATAGTTTGTAGCCGGAGAGACAATCTTGAGCCGTCTGACAACCCACAAGTCACGCAAGATGGTGGTCGTCGTCGGATACCCTCCAGGGAGAGTAATGTTACAAGTTTCCTGGGAGTGGCTAACGGACTTTGAAAGCTGAACCTCCGTGGACTGTCCACGTGTTTGCCCGCCGGGTGCAGTAACGCGGACTTGGTTTACGTCTGTTGCTGTCCCGCCAACGTATTAGTTGTTTTTATGTAAATTAAAAAAGGAGTGTGCCACACAATACGTGAAGTAATTTGACAAGAAACTTTCCTATGAGTTGTGTCCGGACTCAGATGACCATGAATCACGTTCGTAACTGTAAATGCAGAATTTAATTACGTGTATGTGTGGTTCGGCTATCCATTGGGAGTGTTTAGTCGGTGATGCGCGAGGAGCAGTTTGGCGGGCCAGCTCGATGCATCAGTTGCCTGTTTGCCGGCACGATGCGGAGGCAAAGTCCCAGCGTCCAGTGAGTGGAGCATTCAAATTAGAGCTGGCGCCTCGTCTTTACAACGTGGATCATCCACACCCTTTTAATTGCAGGTACTGTTACGTCACCTCTTATATTGCACCCATAGGAATGTGAAGGCGGTTACATAGTGTGTGGGTAATTTAATGCACCAGCCTTTGAGAACACAATGTTACTAAGTCAGCTTGCTTTCATAATGTACTGTAACTGTAATAATGGGAACCACTTTTGTAGCTGCATTTAGCAATATTTTTGTAGAGGTCATTTTTTGATGTAAAGCTCATGAGCTGTAGTATCATGTTGATTTCTTCCAGCGAGACCAATCCAGATTTCAGGTGTCAGGGAAACTGAATTTGATATTAGCCTTACGAGTGTTGTACAGGATGAGGCAAGTTTGAAAACCCTTACCAATCTGGTTGGTGGTCTCAAGACTCAGGAATCCTCATAAAATTCAAATAGCACACAGTTAGTCCATGGGAGGACCAGGTTGAGGCATGAATGGAGGAAAAGTAGGGCACTCTACCCAGAAGTCGGTTGCAGGGATGGATTATGGGACTGCTACATCAGAGATCTTTCTCACTTCTCTCGAGTCAGCACATATGATAATCCCACCAGCGTGCTACGTAATGTGTTGTATCATGGCATAAGGAAGTTTCTCTTGCATACAGCTACCTGGAGTGCTTTATGAGCAGCCATGAAGAAACTCACACTAAAATTGTACTACATGCTATAAACACCAAAGACAGAGGAACTACACTGCTGGTATCCGTGCAAGACACTATTCAATACTTCCAGAAGACACATTCTTCGCTCCATTATCAGGCGAACCGATAGCAGTGCACAACATATTTTTTTCACTGGGATGACGTAGCAAAGCCGGTCATCCCAAATCCTGTAGGACGTGGATGGAGTATGGGAGCACGAGCACTCCTCCCAGTCATGTGTTAAGAACCGTGTGCTCCGGAGGCCCTTCTAAAATAGATTAAGTGTTCATGTGTGAAGAATAACATGTTCACCATGTAGCAAATGTTTGGCAAACAATACGACTTGCACAGAAATGTGCACGTGCAATGGCGACAAAGCCATTTGCGATACATAATTTGTATTCACCTTATTACATCGATGGGGATAGTGATGAAGCTGATGAGATCGATTCAAAATTTGCATATTGCAAAACATACTTTTTATATTACCATCATTTGTTGAAATATCCATTCTCTATTGTGGATGCGCCTTATATATTATAAAACATACATATTATCTAATGATTTATTTAACACAATACATCAGAACCACATATAGTTTTATAGTACACAACAGGCAAATGGTATTATGCATTTTTCTTAGATTTGTGGGTTTAAATCCAAGTAGCTAATAAACTATTACGTTTTTGCAATATATGCTAAGAACATTTTGGCTAGCGCTTAATAATACCTTTCTAACGACATACAAAAATTAAAATTGGTTGGATAGCAACAGAGATAAGACTGCTTATATTGTAATGGTGGCCATCTTAAATTACGTCACCAAGGTAACACGCCACACCTGTGACAGTGTCACTGTGAATATTATTCAAGCGGTGTCTATTAGTAGTGAGATGAAACCTTCAATTTGTTCCCTTCATTTCATTTCCACTGGGAGCATTATTGTACCCTAGGCTCCTGTATTACATAGCATCGTCTGCTAAAGGCTGAGACTGTCAACACTCTGGCCAAGCTGGACTGCCAATTTTAATGTAAACTAATGTATTTTTTATGTAAGGTTATGCCCAACGTTGTCCAGATATATATGATCCAGCACGGTCCAGAAACAAGTACTTCTCTGTGCATTCAAAACTCAACAACTCTTAGATTATTTTTGGCAGTAAACTTAAAACAGGGAAGAAACTTAAACATATATATTACCTTCTCAAATTTCCTTGCCAATTCCTTTTCATCTTCATTTCTGACCATTTCAAAGAAATCCAAATGCCTGGAAAATAAATTAACACAATTATAAAGACACTACAATGTCAACTCTTACAAATGGTGTTAATTTGTAGTTTAATTCCACAAAGAAATGGCACAACTGTTTTGCTCAAATGATGGAGAACAGTCAAACTGTTTTAAAGGCAGAAGCTTTGTTATATTCTTTAGACTCCAGACAGTTGAAAAGAATTAGGTGTTCTAGAGTTTTGCAGTCATAAGACCTGCAAGTGTAAAAAAATTATTTTTATGAAAATTTTCTTTAGTCGTATGGGTAATTTTGATTATGAAATATTCCAGATGCTCACATTTAAATTAAACAACATTTTTACAGGTATTTATTTCTGCTACAGAACATTTCCAACACAAGATCTCTAAAATTCATCAATAACATTAGCTCTCCAATATTTACCAACAGTGACCTTATCAAACTTTATCCAACACATATTTGTGAGAGATTACTGTGCATGTGTATGGTTTGCCAGGTATTACCATTTTCCTGCAAGGTTCACATTTTTTCTTACATTGTACAGCTTGTATTTTAATTCTCTCGTAAAAGTATTTTATACATTTTTCTCGCATCCACAAAATTATACCACAATACTTGAAAACTGCCAGGAAGTAACAGCTTCATTTACTCCATATTGACTGTATTGCTTCATTCTAACAGTGTTAACTACTTTTTGTATTTTTTAGATATCCATAGCCNCCCCACTTTACTGATGGGTGCTTAAAATGGTTTCATTGCAATATGTTTGTATTGGTGTTGAATTGAATACACATGTTTACAGTGTTCTTTTATATTGCAAGTAGAGTAATCAATCAATGATAGAATCTAAATGCGGTACTAAAACCAACTACCGAAAATTTCAAATCATTTTTACTGACAAAAAACAGTCAACTATACATGTGTGTCACCATAAAACAGTGGTCCCACAATCTATAGGATCTATGAACCAATGGATAGTCACCCTAGATATATTACATACTACTATAAAAATCTGAACACAATTACTGAGAAAGGTGCCAACAACAGGCATGTTTCTTTCCTTTGAATTCAATAAATATACTAAAAAAATCACTGAACAAATTTCACTGAGAACGATGGCCAGCTCACCACTTAATGGAAAGTGGAAACCTGCAGTTTGCTCAGTGATATACATTATAACCCAGGTAAGAGTAGCGTACTGAATGAAAATCCAATGTGCGCTAACATGTCTAAATGAAACTGACCACATTTTGCATTAAGAAGATTGTGTAAGCTGACTGTACGAGCAAATGAAGACGACAGTTACGGCCACCATGCATGTAGTGGCATAAAACACTTGCAGGCATCTGCATTTGTTTTAATAAATAATCTACGTATTCTGTCAAGTGACTGAAGATGACAAATTATTTGATATCTGTGGTAGTAACAAATCAGCAGTTTTTTTATAAAAGGACATGGTATTACCAATAAATGGACCTCTTGTGTCTTATTTGCAACTAAGCACAACAGTAGTAAGTTTCTATATAGCATGGATAGGCCTACTACAAAAATTGTGTCATTAACTTACACTGTAACAAGTGTGTAGGTTTCCATTATACGTAACATTAAATACCACATACTTTCTGAAGAACTCTCTCTTTCCACATTTTAATATAAATATGAATGTTTATTGGAAAATAATGTCAGAGAAAGAACTTTTTCGAAACAAGCATAACAAAAAACTATGTTATCTGTTTGACAGTATAGTTTAAAACTATGTAGAAGAATTTTTTTACAAACTTGTTTCTGGTACTATGTAATTTTTGCAAACATGGGAGCTACCTGAACAGCATTTATTTTTACAGATAATAAAACAATTGAAGAGAGGTAATTAGTGTATTCCTCAAATTAATATGGACAGCAGTGTGAGATGGTACCTGTTGAGGGTTTCGTTCTCGTGGGTACGCAGTTTGTCGATGACCGGCTGGATGCCGAGCATCAGGAACTCGTAGCGCAGGTGCAACCGGAACTCGAGGTTCTCCTGCCCAGGACCGTAATTCAGGACGGCGTTCACGAAGGACATTATGGCCGTCTTCAGGCTCGCCTCGTCCCGGTACACCCCTGTGCTGCGGTCGAGGTCATTTATGATGCCCTGTACACCAAGAGCAAGGTCAGAACTCTCAAACACTAACACACAGAGGGCCGGCCACATTACCATGTCTTATAAAGCATTCACAACAATCCTTGCATACTGCCAACCACTACAACATATTTTCCAAGAAGTGTGCAATTATTTCACATACTTCTGTATCTACCCCTACATGACACTATTATCTGCAAAATGTGAGCAAACAGGAATGAAAAGCTTCATCACTCAACCAATGTTTTAATTAAATCCTCAACTGAAATCAGCGTGTCACACCAATCTCTGACAAATAAAGGACTGTGCACACTAGACTGGCGTGGACTGTACCGTCGCTGAGAGGCAAATCTGCGACAGTGACCAGCCTGAGGTTGACAAGTAACGTTCGTCTGGCCGCGCACACAACAGAATTACTGCAATTTTTATGTGTTCTTACCTTAGTGTTACGTATTTGTGAACATGTACGAGTTTGAGAGTTCATAAGAACTGTTTGTGATAACACATAAGAATGTCAACTAACAAGTTTTTCCTTCAAACTGTTCTATTTGTTCCCAAAGAAAACATTTGTGCTGCTAATTTGCGTGTGTGGCACACATGCATGTGCATTGCGTATACATATAGACAGAATATCATAAAAATCCCAATATATATTACTATGTAAATGAACTAGGTATACCTGCAACAGTTAACATACACAATAAATACAGTAATGAGCTAGCAGCATCACACCACGACTTCCAGAACAGGCCTGTACGAGGCTTTGCCTTGCCTTAATATAAAGCTGTGATTCTGGCTAGGGAGGATAGGCAATTGATCAGCGAGAGATCTTCATTGGCGACACAATGCCTGGTGAAATAGGGATACGATGGTGGTTCATCCACGAGTGGGACGCTAAAAGGATGCCAAGTTAACGTAGCTAAGATTCACCCACATGTGCCATGAAGAAATGGTGTCCTTGCCAGTTGTTCAAGACCTTGAGGAAATTTCAGACCGGGAAGTTCAGGAGAATTTCTCCCACCTAATGCCACACAAGGAGGAGTATTTCTCCTACCTAATGTCACACAAGGGTCTCCTATTTCTTGATATCACTTTCAACACTAGAAAAAATTTTAGCATACAGCTTGCCACTCAGAAAAACTCGACAAACTGTACACACTGATGAAGTCAGTGCACTAAATTTTTCTGACAGTGTAATTAATATGTGATCAATGCAGAAAAATAAAGACTCTGTGCAGATGAAGGAGTCAAAAGATTGCAAGAAGTTCCAAACATCGCCAAACATCACACCAATAGACTAACGCCTGTAGTGAACGTGGAGATGTAGAAGAGTATTTTAGATTTACAGCATTCTCGCCATTTATTGTTTCATTCCTGTTTATAGACCGAAAATATTTGCACTAATAATTTTCAGATCACCGCACTGTCCAGCTCACTATAAAAATAACCACACAGCAAAATTCAAATATAATCAACAATGACTTTTTATTTACATAAATTCACCAGATATCCAGTTCACCTTATCATAAACTACCTGGTGTAATCTCGAGAGATCTACATTTTGTACATTTTGTGAAAACAATGCTAATTGGTGTGTTTACAATGAGAAATATTGTGTAAATTATGATAATATAAGAAATCATCCTGTACACCATGTGTACCTGTCAGCCAGTTTAATTTTTACTTTCACTTAGTGTTTATTTTCATATACTGCAAGTATATGTCAGCATCTCCGTAGCTTCTCTGTTTACCTAATGTATCACTGCAGTGTAAGTTTTGTGTGACTTTTGAATGAAAATGGTGGGTCCTAGACAGTTGCAACACGAGGGCTATTTTTGTTACGTAAGCCATACTACTCACTACACAGGCATCAAATGTCTGCGATGGTACAAATGTGATACGCAATATGAGGGTGGCCATCCCTGTTATTTTAATTATGGTTCAAGATATTAATCATAATTTACTGCGAGTTTAAGGATCCTGAAAACACAAAACAATATTCGGAGTATTATCACTTCATTTTAGACATGTTTCAAAAATACAATTCCAAAATTTGATTTTTATAGGCTTAAACTACCTTAATATTCAGATTAGGTACAAAGTGAGGTATAAAGTGTCCCAAATATTTTCTTTTTACTGTTTAATAAGGAATCATTTCAAGGAGTTTGTCTTTCTAATTGATATATATATATATATATGTGTGTGTGTGTGTACATATATACACATAAAACATTCTGTATCCTGCATACACCATCATATAGTTTTTTTTTTTTTTTTTTTGAAACGGCTTTTACAA
This sequence comes from Clitarchus hookeri, assembly GCA_002778355.1. Lineage (NCBI taxonomy): Eukaryota > Metazoa > Arthropoda > Insecta > Phasmatodea > Phasmatidae > Clitarchus > Clitarchus hookeri. The sequence continues at coordinate 39,746 of NQII01001590.1, read as the reverse complement.
CATAAAATTTTGTACCCATAGAGGCCCAACCTGATCACGAAGATTAAGACATAAGTGCAGAATGCTAACACAAAAAGAGGGAAGGCAGCACTTCTAAAAAATGTTATCAATGTGTTTTGGAACTCATCCCTACATGTAACAGTGTTTCCTTTGAGTGGTGCTCAAATGCTTTCTACATTCACCACACTTCTATGTCTCTTGTTACAAAGACCATAAATTACTCTCGGATAACCATGTATTGATACATTGGATGTCAGTAGTATAAGGAGCCAACCCGTAAACACAGAAACTTTAGAAGGAAACATGCAAAGTTCTGCAGCAAGTGATGCTGGTAAGTGAAGTGTTCCACTATGCTGACATGTTGCGCACAACCAGCCGAGGTTTGGCAGCTGTATGATTTCACCCTACTTCCTTCCATTAAGGGCATACCTACATCTGTTCTGAAAGGATGCCTATTATTGTCGCAAATATATTAATTTTTTTTTTTGCTATTTTTACTAAATATTTGCAAAGCCAAATTTGGTATGTATTTTCCAGTTACTGTCATCTGTATATTCCATCTCAGTATTATATGGCAAATGTTAGGATTTTGCTTGCATCTACAAACTTCTCTTCATATATTTACTCACTTGTGTTCACAACCATACATATCTATGATGCCAGCTGTACACAGAAAAGGCAAGAGTGTTTTACCATGAGTTTTACATGGGTGGGTACCATCTACATCATCATCTGCTGCCAAATAAGTACTCTAGTAAAAATATTTAATTAAAAACACTGCTTACTGTGTCTGATGTTTGCACCCCAATAACACTTATGAAACATTTCACATCTGAATAAACTTCATTCCATCTTCTACTTACTTTTCTTGTTTATATCTTATCTTAAGCCCCAAAATGCCAAAGTTATTACTGGTGAGCTGCTAATGCAAAGTCTGCACGCGATGCATACGCCCCAAGTGCTCCCATACTTACAAAACCTCCAAAAAGACGTACATCTGGCAGATGACGCAGCATCCTCGTAGACAATAGTTACAAACAATCATAGCAAGCAACATCCAAGTATTGAACTGGATTTGAGAAGCAACTATTGAGTGATGCACACAGACCCAATTTTTCATAGGGGGCAATCGAAAGTGCAGTGGACATTTTGTTATAAAAACTAAACACTTGCTACTGGTCACATACAAAGTTAAGGGTCCGAGGGTTTCACCTCCTGGGAAATTTCGACTTGCCAGGTTAAAATTTGTGGTAACCAAGCTTATTTATAACAAAATTGAGCGTGTTTCACATACATTAATTTATTATTGACCCTACTTCAACATTTTATTTAGCTGGCACAACATAGTTAAAATTACACCTTAAGATGTTCCCCATGCAAGGCCGGTGAGAGACAGAATTTACTTTCCAGTCTGACGATATTACATTCCGATAATTAACCAAAAAGTTGGATTCTCGAGGGAGGCAATCACTCTGTTTGCACCCCATTGGGTACACTCCTGTTATTAAGTTACTGTACCAACTGAAATGTACTTTTTTAGATATTAGACACTACTAAACATGCACAAATGAATACGTGAAGAAGGAGGTACCTGGAACCTCGTCCTCTCGGCGGAGAACCTCTGGTAGTGTAACATGGCCTCCAGCACCTTCTTGTGTCCCCCCGGGACAAGGCAGACGGCTCCAAGTATCTCCAGCACCGCTACCTTCGTTTTGATGTTCTCGGTGCTGAGGCTCTGCGCTATTGTGTTGATGCCTGTACGGTGCGCCAGGACATGTGCACGACCCGTCTGCAGAATAATACACCATGAGAAGCCCCTTATATTCTGGGGTGGCATTGGCTACAGCTTTCGTCATTGCTGTGATCTACTGAACACTAAACTACTACTTTACTGAGACAAAAAAGTTTTCAATAATTACACAAACTCTTATCTTCAAAAAATATTGCATGCCTAAAATATTGTAGATTCTAATAAAAGTGTAAACGAGTGAGTAGATGCAAAGTTTTATAGCGTTTCTCACACCTGGTATTTGTTAATTGTGACTTTTTCCTTCTTTACCACCTGTACAGCAGTCACCCATTATTTAAACCAGCAGGTGAATGAAAAAAAAAACAGCATATCATTGCATTTTATTATACAAACATTTGTTGTACAAGCTCTTCTGCAGTGGCCTGAATGAGTCTAAAGTTATAAGGTAATTTTCCTGGAACATCCCGTGAACATCCATTTTGTTAGTATCAAAATA
>NQII01001590.1:0-35000 GCA_002778355.1 Clitarchus hookeri | reverse complement strand
AGTTGTAATGTCCAATTAAATGCAGGATGTTTGGAGCTAACAAAATCCTCTATGCTTTAACATTAGAATATATTTTATTCCAATTTTACTTCCAAAAAACATGGGTGGTCTTATTTTGAGATCAACAATTTTACTCTAGTAGAAGATGGTGATCAATATGTTTTAACTATACATATTATGTANGCAGAGGTGTGAAGAGAGAAACCTGAGACTACTGTTCAAGACTAAGGTTTGAACACAACAGTCCATGAAAATTATGTTTATGCCATTGTCTGAGCACAGCACAATAGAAAAGAGAACTCTACTAGTTGTAATGTCCAATTAAATCCAGGATGTTTGGAGCTAACAAAATCCTCTATGCTTTAACATTAGAATATATTTTATTCCAATTTTACTTCCAAAAAACATGGGTGGTCTTATTTTGAGATCAACAATTTTACTCTAGTAGAAGATGGTGATCAATATGTTTTAACTATACATATTATGTCAATTACAGTAAACACCACTTAATAAAACAAGCAATACAACTGGGTTACACAATACATATAAGAACCAACAAACACATTTAACATGGAATTTTGATATGTACAGGAGACCGCAAAATTCAAGATATAATGTTTTAACAATCACATTAAAGAAAATATAAATAAACATTTCAAACACTGCATGAAAAAAAATCCTTTCAAATTGATATCTGAAATCAGTAAACACATCCAGTAGGAGGCTGTAATAGAGACAACTGCCTTTTATTGTCTGAACACAAACTGCAACACAGCAGCTAACAGATACAATATTCTATCATGCACTAAACACTTACCATTGAGAGTGCTTGAACTCTTTCAATGTAGTGCTCAGGTAAGTGTAATAAATTAGGCACTCCTCCTTGGTCCTGAAAGGAAAAGAAAGGGTAGTTTAGAAGTTGCCTCAACACTTTAATTCCCCTTTTTTATTAACAATAAAATACCTCTTATAGTGCACATCAGTATCACAGGCTGTTCAAATTCACTGCAACATACCCTTGTTAAGAAGCCCTTGATCCCTTCAGTACCCACAATTCCCTTAATCTCTTGTGATGAAGTGGGTATAATAATTAACACCCATCTTCGTTTCACAATTTTCAATTAAAAAATTAATTAATTAAACACATCTTATTGCGAACAGTACTGTCAACCAAATGGCAGGAAGATATTGAAAAACTGTTTTAAACAACTGAAAAATGAAACTTGCACTGTAGTACATGTAAAAAGGTCATCGCTTGTGCCTTTAACTGAATGGGACATTCTAGGGTGCATCTGTGCCCTTACCGCGAGTTTGGTCAGTGACAATACGACGTACGTACTTCCTAAGGCATGAAGCCACATAAGAGACCTTGGCTGGTGAATTCAACCACAGCCATAGAGTATGTTATAACTTTTATATTCTGGTTGGGCAAATCATCTTTTTACATCATTTTAAAATTAAATGATTTTACGTGCTGTATTTATCCTAATATAAAACTATGTTTTATTCCCATTTTTAATTCTAAAAAATTAAAGGTTGTCTTATTTTCTCATTATAAAAATTTTGAGGTCAATATTTTTGCTTGAATTGTAACAAGTGATTATTATTTTTTGACCAGAGATAATGTTTCAATATAGTAGAAAACAATTGAAAAAAATCTTAAAAACATTAGTAACATGTTTTTGTAACTAGCAAAATATATGGATCAACAAAAAAAATGCATTTGACATGTGTATATGTTGTATATTAATCATTTTATTTAAGCACCATTATTGAAATAATATTGCTGAATTACAAAAGCAAATATTAAGTGGTGCCATTCCAAGGCCCCCGCTGCTAACATCTTAGTTTAAGGCTAGAGCACAGATCTGCAATGTTTCTTTGAAGGTCACCGGAGCCCATCTTCCTCTAGTACAATGAAACAAAAGAATAAAACCGAATATAATGTGTGCATCGCTCTATTTATCATGTGCATGGGGGTCAAGGATGGAGCCCGGGGATAGGGGGCACCCCCATCCCCCACCCCATACCCCTGAAACAAAAAGCCAATTTATTAAAATCTGTTGTTCCATCTGCTCTCATGTGTGGATGTTTTGTTTGCATAATATTATTATATACCTTAATTCTAAAGTTTATTACGTATTCAAGTGTATATTTCAAAATTATTTTGAAATTTAACATCCTGGTGTCTGTGGGATTCAATATTTAATACATATTTTTTTTATTTGTAGTTTGGAAGTATTTGTTATGCATAAAAAACAAAGAATTATAAAAGCGCTCACTTTTCCCTCATGGAGTCATGTCACATGTCTTTGGTAACAGGTTTGTTACTTACTCCCACAAGGACTAATACATCTACTAAAGGCTTCATGCTTCGCTATTGTTGCAATCACCACCAACAAATTGTAAAGTATGTCTTCGAATGAAGGAAAGTATAGGATCGTCACCATGAGTGAACAACAATCAACTTCACATAGATTCACTGAAAATTATGACAACATATTTTCACAAAAAGACTATTGTGTCATACTTTTCAAGGTTATTTGACTACGATGTGAAGACTACAAATTGATGAAAGCAAAAATATGGATTTCTGAACAAATTTACCAAAATTATTTGGAATTGGGGAATTGCTGGATTATTCATTGTTTTTGGTATTTGAAAGCAGGATGTAAGTGCATGTGTCTAGTTACTAGACACACAATTACATGGTGAATACATAATGATAGAACCAAAATGCATTTATTATACCGCGTAACACCACAACTTAAGGTAAGGCAACAAAAAACATTATTTTAATAAAAATACTCTGTTTTATGTGTAAAACATTAATAATTTCTACTAACAAAATTTTTTTTTTGTATTTTAATAAGGCAATGACCAAAATGAATACGCATTACTAGAAACTTTAATGTTTGTATCAGAAAAAAATTTTATATCAAAATTTTAATTATAAGTGATTTGTTACTTTATCATAAATAAAAAGGTTATCTTGATTAAATAGATCTTTGTAATTGCTGCATATTACAAGTTTCACATGAATATGTCTTTAAATATGCATTTTTGTTTATTGTACACACACTTTACAAATATATAAACAATAACACCAGAATCTTAAATTTTTATAATAAAACTGAAGTTAAAAAAAAGCCATTGAATATTTTCCCTACAAATGACTAGTATTAAAAATAAATGTATATAAATGTTTACAATAAAAATTATGAAAAAGCATTATTTTATAAATTTCTGCCTTATTCTTTAAATTAATATTTAACTTACAGTTAATGTTTCTCTGTGTGGTAATGTTTAGCACATCAGTAATAAGTACACATAGAGCATCTTATTTTAGTTTGAGCGATAACTTCAGCTGCAGCTCCTTCAGTATAAAATAAGATATTTAATTAACATAAGGTGAATAATGCCTGGGCCCGGCATTTGTGAAACATCAATCCAAAACATTTCCCAAGAGCGTTACACTCCAGGTAAGTTAAGACTGGCATTTAATTCCTTATTCTACAAACTAGAAATGGAACTTGGAGTGTTTGCTTAGTGGGTAACTGAACAATGATACACAGCCGCAGTAAGGTGCAGACACCTGTTGCTGCCAGTACATTGTTTTATGGAAACTACGGAAGTCTCCACCCTTATGTTTCAATTTTTTTATGCAGAAGCATTATTGTGTTCGTAATGACGAATTAGCAATCCGTACGTCGAAACTGACAAAGCACGTTGTCTTGCTTCAGTACATTAAAGCCTGGCAACTACAATAATTAGAAACTCCCAAACTTAAAGAATGCCTTCTCAATGCTTGGTTTCAAATATAAGGGTTTCAAACCAACTTCTTATTTGTGGAATTTTTTGACGAACCCTGAGACTGGTTAAAATTTTCCAAAAGTGTACAGAATTGTGTCGTTGTCTATAAAAATTCATATTTAGAAGCTTTAGAAAGTCAGCCTATTAAAATCTCTGTCAAAGGCTTCCTTTAAATTCTATGAATAATATTTATTCGAACCTGACGAATTGAGAATGCATTTCTCGAGTGCAGGATTATCTATTTAAACTTTGCAGCTCTTAAACCTCATTTAATTTTTTTTTAAAGAAATGTTAACATAAATGTTTGGAGAGGAAATGGAATGCCTGACTGGTAGGCAATGTGCCCTGAGAGCACATCAGAAACATAAATTCCTTAGGGACTGTTAATGTTATGAAAATGTCACAAATAAATGAATTAATTCACAACAAATGTATAAAAATCACATATGTTTTGTTTGAATGATTCTTTGAATAGGAGTAATTGATTTTTTGAACAATTACACCATTGCAAACACTTCCATGTAGTCTTAGAAAAACAAACCATCGTAGGGAAAGCCTAGCCTGTACACCCATTACAAGATACGTGACCAATCAGGACACTGCTTCACTGCCATTGGCTAAGCTAGGAGGAGGCAGCCCATATATAAATATCCAGCTCGCTATTTTTCGTCTGTATTGTATGTTCCAGCCATTGTGTTCGTCCAGTTTTAGTAATATTCCTCATATTCCATATTTGTTTGTCTGTTTGGCCACCAATTCTGGTTGTGTTGTGTCGTTTTTCTGGTGCCATCTAACTACATTCCTCCTCGGAATTATATATATATGTTACATTTTCATAGCATTGCGTCGTCTGTTGTTCTGACTTAATTCCTTCTTGGAATTATATGTATGTTACATATTTGTAGAAAAAAGTTAGCTCTGGCTTGTTCATTCCTATTTATTTGATTTATATTTTTTAATCTAAGTAATTTTATATTACCTAGTAGGTTTTCTGAAACTACAGCAAAGAGTTTGCAATGATGCATGTCCATAATTGTTCAAACATTTAATCGAATATCAAATTTTTATGTGTCTGTTCGCCATTTTCGTACATGGAAGCTAGCTAGAGCTGAACAAATCATGACAGTTATTAAACTCTATTTTTGAAGATTTTAATCAATCCCCTAAAATCTGTATAACATTTATTTTACCCCAAGAAATGTTTGATATATTTTAGGCAGTTTGAGCATCCACAGCACAGTTAATGAAAATGTCACTACAGAGTCGGCCACAGCATCTGCAAGAAAATTGCTCGCTTAAGTTACAGAAGCATTTGCACCCTGGACATCGAGTGAGTGAGTGAGTGGAATTGTAGGGTGCTTTTACAACGGGTTCATAAACGCCCACAGGACAGTTAAAAACCTCCGCACAGGAGTCAAAAGGACAGGCACAAAACAAACCAACAAAACAGGAACAAATACTCCAGTGGAGCATCAACGCAAGAACAAAAAACTAATTGCAACACATTAAAAAGAGCCGTTGCTCGTAAAATTGGAAATATGCCGCTCACAGATGTACTCCCATCACACAGCGTCCGCAGTAGGTCGTCCGCAGTAGGTCGTTAAGAACATTAAAAGTTCCAGGAGGAGCCTGGTAGTACCTGCGGCACTCCACCAGAATGTGCTGGATAGTCATGGGAGGGCCACAGATGTCACACTCAGGAGGGGGTTCGCCATGAAGCAGACCCTCGTTAGGAAGAACATTACCCTGGCCCGAGATGGTGCTGTAGAGAGGGAAGATGCGACAGGACCTGGTGAAGTGGATGGAAAAAGATGATAAAAGAGAAGGAGACTAAGAAAGAAGCAAGAAGATGATGGTCTGAACACATTTCACATCCCGACAGCGTTCCCACTAACGAATAATAGTTCTGTTCTTCTGCAACCCTGCTGTATTATGTGAATTGTGTGGTGCCTACCAGTCAGGTATTCCAACTCATCATTTCAAAAATTACGCTTAAATTTCTTGTAAACAATGAGGTTAAAGGTAGTAACACAAGATAACCTGTTTTGTCAGTTTCAAAGTGAAATTAATAACCTGTTTTTACAAACCCAATTATGCTTCTGCATTGCAAAAATCTGTAAAAAAAAGTATGGATTACTTTTTTAATTCTACGAAATTAAATAGTGACGATAAGTCTCACAATGTTTTTGTATCTTTCTTCAGTACCACAACTGTATGCAGGTTCCATCTTCAAAAGTTAATCTAATTTGTAAAATGAAATGGTAACTCAGATCAACATTGTATGAGGTCTATTAATCTCAGTAATGTAAAATAAATCTTTCAACTTGTTTTGTCATAATGTGCCTGCAGCCAAAATTTGTTGGTCAAATTAAAATATACCAGGCATTCCAGTGTCTGTATGCACGTATGTTTTTATTGTGTGAACAAAATTTTAAGGCAATGCATTTCTATTTTTGTTAAATCCATTAAGTTTTATTTTATATCAGCTAATGTAGGCTGCATTAACAACATATGTTTGCATTACATAAAATTACAGTTACTTATCGTACAGCTAATGAAAGTTTCCTATTGGTATCAAACCAATCGCTCTCACCACAGAAGTGAGAACCACTATACCTGCACCACTATATTTGTCAAAAAATATTTCTTGGACTTGAATTGAACCAGAAGCCTCAAATGTGGAGCCCAGCTTTGACCAGAATCCTACTAAGCAAAGTAAAAATCACTGATTACTATGTAGATGTTTGTAAGCATTACCTTCTTCCTGCTACAGTATATCTGCCATTTCTTCTCCAAGGGTAAACTAAGCATAGCCGCTTTGTTGGTTGCCGTGAGATCCAGTTCTTCCTGTAGGCATAAAACATGCACAGTGTGTAGCGACATCCTTCAATCAGGATGGCTAACAAAACTAAATTTAATTCCTTGATTCGCAAGGTTTTTCCAACATCACCACATTTCTTTCCTGGGTTACGACGACACAATTCAATTTACTTCATTTCCGTAAAAGATTAAATAGAAACCATGTGCATTATTAAACTGGTTTTAATCAGGGGTGTCATACTAAATTTAGCAGTCGCAGGTCGCTTTGACCTTGGCGATACATTTGGAGACGGGAGGGGAGGGATTTCCTGGTACTTATACCACAATTCAAGTGGGTAAAAAGTAAATAATGAAAGATTGCAACACTTACCTTACCTGCATAAGTACAAATTATTAATAAATAAATGTTACATTTTATATTTGAGTTTAATAACCAAGCTAATGAACTGAACAACAACAAATAAACAAAGTTATCTTGACCTTGAAGGCAGACAGAAGCTGGACCAGAGCAGGGCATGGGGGAGGGTGACGGGAAGGTTTGAGTTTCTATTGTATTGAAAATAATGCCATGATGGTAGTTTATCATTAGAATGTTTAATTTATAAATTCATACTGCCTGTATATAAAACAACATGGCCTTATTTCTGAACAAAGTGTGCACAATATTGAAACATAATTTGGCAAACGTTGTAGTTCTGATTTCAGAAGTTCACAAAAAAGTGATGAGAATTGCTGATTGAAAATTTATTGTGCTTGGGCAACATGAATAAAATTCTCACAAAGCGGTGCTGAGATGGCGTTCCGGCACATTCCGGTCCCACTGCATCCCTGGTTTAATGAATTAATACAAATATTCTTTTGACTTTCATATGTTAAGAAATTTAAAATGGTCTCATACTGTATTGCTCATTAATTGTTCAAACATAAGCCTCATAAAACATACTCTTCCAGTAATTTAGAGTTTTACATACACCAACTTATGTTACACAAACTAGATTTTCTGAATTGCACATTTCTGTGTGGTAGCAATAGCTTTTAAGCTAAAGTACTGCTTCAAAATTCTGAATTTATGTATAAAGTACAACCCCCACACCTATTCCCAGAGTCCATGTCCATTTAAATATTCCCTAAATTTTTACATTATAACACAATTAATGATATATTACACATTAATGAAATGTCATCCTAACCTTAAATTTATAAGATTACTAATAAAATTAATGTTAAGTCTCAAACTTGAACTGCCTTGAAAGTTGTCATATTCCCAGCTGTCACATACTGAAATTATGTTTACAGCAGAACTAAGCATTAATACAATTTATTTACAAAAAATCTTATCAACAGTGTGTGTATATGCAATACCCATATATATAAATTTATGTGTGTACATACACAAGAATGCAGACACTATAACTCATACACATCACTGATGATGAATGCAATCTGCTTTCATTTCTGGTTGTATGCACCTATACGTATTACTATTTAATATTCCCTAGTGTACTTCTTTTATGCAAATAATATTTTTTTTTTAATTTTGAAAACATTTATATAGGATGACTGGAAATTCAACCTATTCATTGAAAGGGGTTAACAGTAGATCCACCTTTTTGGACAGCTGATGACGCAAGGACATAATTTCTGTAATGTCTACGCTAAATGTCATACAATAACTGCTTGGTTTGCTATCAAAAACACTAAAACAAAAACCAGAAAATAGGCGGTTTTTCCTGAACTAGAATTTTAATTTGCTGATAGGAGATGTTTTACATAGTTCAAACCACTTAAAACCTAAATTATCTTGACAATCTTTTTTTTTCTGATAGGGTGTCACATGATTAAATTTACTTAAAGTGACTCTTTGAAGGAATAGATCAAATTTCCATTCATCCTGTATAAATTACAGAATGTACTACTTGTATAAAGTAAATATGATTATATAATGTACTTTCTACAAAAACCACTATATTTTTTTTACCTGAACCAGTATCAAAATGTGCATCTCATGTTATATTTAAAACAAACAAGAAAATAAGGAATGACATCACGCAAGACAACGTGACCAACTCATCTGCATTTCAGATGCATTTGCACGTGTATTGGCACCAACTCTGTCAGCACTAACTGAAATACATCAACGCAGCACATCACATGAATATGTAGAGTATTTGAGTTCCAAATTACAGAACAATTTCAGTTTATGCCGATTTCAGACAGAAACCAATGAGGAATGTCAACATTTCGCACAAGGGAAAAATTTAATTTAATAACTACACAAGTGTAAAGACAAGTAAATTCCCTGACCTTTCATGACTGTTTAACTTCTTGGTGTTTTCTTGTTTCCCACTTCTGCAATAAGCATGTATTATTAACCTAATACTGAAAGGTGAAAATGTAATGGAAGCTATGAAAATTACTCAAACTATTGTAAAAATTTTCATGAAAGAGCTAAAATAAATNAAGGTGAAAATGTAATGGAAGCTATGAAAATTACTCAAACTATTGTAAAAATTTTCATGAAAGAGCTAAAATAAATCATTTGTATTAACTTTCAAAAACTTAATCATAGTCTTACTGTTCTTAGTCCTTAGTACTTTTAAGTGTATGAACTGACAAATTTGAAAACATTAATTTTTCTAATAAGTTTAGAGTATCGCCTGACCGATGCATAAATGATCAGACCCATTGCAATGTTAATTTTACATATGCTGGAAGAATACACAACGTGAATATGAACATATTTTTGGGGGGGCTTTCACAAGTGCTCATTTAAACCGGAACAGCCTAGAGAGAGTGGGGAGGGCGCTGTNAAACATATTTTTGGGGGGGCTTTCACAAGTGCTCATTTAAACCGGAACAGCCTAGAGAGAGTGGGGAGGGCGCTGTACTCACAACGAGCTCGGCGAACTTGGCATTGAGCTCCTCCTCGTCAGGCATGGGCTGGGTGGGCGTGAGTGCCTGCAGGGTGCCCGCCTGGTCCACCACGCAGTACGTGATCTCCGGCGGCTCGTCATCCTGCACACACACACACACACACACACCTAGTCAACCCCCGCTCTATAGTCATTTTTTGCATCTATTTGTACAGGTTACCTCACAGCATAACTGGTAGTAGTACTAAAAGAGACTTAACAAGGAAGAATAACTTAAAGGTGCCACATTTTATACATATTGTGCAACTGTTACTATGTTAGGCTGACTTATCTAACTAAATTAAAGAAAGCAGAAATACGTTATCATACCATAATTAAAACCCCTACAATTGACTCAATACCCCTAGCATGTCACCTGTACAAAATGGGTGCTAAGAAACATTCCAACATGATCTGGATACACACTACAGCATGCCTGTACAAATTGCAAAAAAAATTGGTAGTAGATGAAAATAAGTGATTCTGGACCACTGCATTGCATCAGTATGTTTTTTTTTCAGGTGAATAAAATGAACACCTGGCACAGTGGTCAATATTTTGAAAGGTATCGAGCACTGGTACAAGATTCTTAATAATTGAACAACTTAAAACAAAAAAAAACATTCAGAACTAATACCAAATACAAAAAATTTTTATGAAAAAAGTTATATTTTTTTTCCCCTACATTGACGTCACGCCAGTTGAATTTCCTTTAGCCAACTTCATCCGAATAAATGTGACGAAAAATGCTGACTGTAGAGCGGAGGCTCAACCCGTTCAGTCGGCGCGTCCGTGACGAGAACATGTTGCACATGGAGGGTATTTATGTTCGGCACTGTGCACAAGGAATCAGTGGTCAGTCATTTGAGCGTCTGCCTTGTGAGTAGACCAAACCCAGATTTGTTGAGGTTTCTGCACCTTTCATTTGTGAGTAGTTTATGCTGGCGTCAAAGAACTCGCAGTTCCTTGTTCGCTTGTTGCAAGACTGAAGTACAGCGCGCATAAAGAAATCAAACGATTGCAACACTTGAGCTCGTAAATTAATCCGGAACTTAACGGGTCAAGACACGTCAAAGTGTGGCATCAGTAATCCATTAGGCTACCTTATACGAATAGACATGGGCGTCTCCCGGGCGACGAAGACAGCTAGTTAACTCTTTGCCCTGCCTGCTAATGAGAAGACCATCAACTGTCGTTTTTCTTTTTCAAGTCCAATCATTATTAAACTTTCAGATACCATACGTGAAGTTATTTAAAAATAGATATCATTCCGTATTTACTACATACTCGAACTTTAAAATCACTCATATTTCCTCGGCTCTCAAGACCTCCATGTTAAGAGCCACCCAAATCTCTTCACTCACTCACTAATGTTTCCGAGATAAAATTTTTTTTCCAAAACGTTAAACAAGGGAACTAGAATGGCATTGTTCTGGGGAATTTTAACAAGCGTTTAGCACGAATTATTTAACAAAAATTTAATACACAAGGAGTTTTAAAAAATACACATTTAAAAAGCGAATCAAACATTTTCTTGTGTGATTTTGTTACGTCTTGAAGAACCTCGCGGCATTATTTTAAAACTTTAATTATCTCATATGTATGAAATACGTTTTTTACTATTTATTCGTTACCAACGCAGAAAAAATTTCTATTTGGATATATGATCATGCAAAAACTGCGGAGTCTACATTCACTCTCAATTATATTACGTGCGGTGACTGCAAGTTCAACGGGTGTTCGATAAAAATATAAAATNGGAGTCTACATTCACTCTCAATTATATTACGTGCGGTGACTGCAAGTTCAACGGGTGTTCGATAAAAATATAAAATTAATTAATTTGTTGCCATTGAAAGTTTTTAAGAACACTTAGATTAAATTGCTCAAATGGGTATATTCTTGATAATTTTTTGACAAGTATTTCCGATTCACAGTTATTTAGGCAGTACGCGTGCGTGCAGCACATTTAGGTACAGCTTCGTTATTACGCTACATAATGAGGCGACCGTTTGAAGTCCCGTGAAGGAAAACTGTCGACGTAAATATGGCGCGTCACTCCAGGCCTTCCATTACAGGCTGTGATCCCACTTAGAGAGTGTGCCAGATNTATGGCGCGTCACTCCAGGCCTTCCATTACAGGCTGTGATCCCACTTAGAGAGTGTGCCAGATGAAGAAAAAAAAAACTGCGGTGCTAAATATAAACAAGCTATGATCGTGCGAAGGCATGGCAACTGGAAATACTTTCTCGACCGGCTCCAGTCTCATCAATCAAGAAATAAAATGCCTACACTCTGGTCGCAGATGACTTGCTGAATTATTTCCCACCAATTACCGACTTTAACATAATTTCTAAAAAAAAGCTGCAGAGCAAGCAACTACGACTTCCACTTTCGCTGCGCACAAATTTTACTGAAAATAACCAATTAGATAGCTTCAGGATGTTTTCTAATGTCCACTAACAAAATATAATAAGTCTGCTTAAGCAAGATAAGGGGAGTCAGCCTTACGGAACAAGGTACTTTCATCCACTAACTGTGGGAGTTTGGCCGCGACAACCAAGACACTGTGCCGTATATCTCGTAGATGAGTGAGGGAAGCGGGCGGCGCCTCGCAGCATCAGTTCGGGGCTTGCTGGTCAGCTCAAATGTTAGTCTATCCACGGTTTCTTCCGATGTTTAGAAGCAATCATTTGAAAAATCGCCCTACGAATAACACGTCAACCTGTTTTTTTAACTAACTTGTATACTACAACTATAACACTGTGATTAAATTTAAAGTATGGTATTTTTGAATAAATGATACTTAACGTTAGTATCTTCTATAACTTTTAATATTTATTTCGTATTCAATACGAATTAAAAACAGTGTGAGCATCTATGTGTTGGCAACGTCCAGTAAGTAATAATTCACAGTTAAATATTGTTTTAACAAATTGTTTTGTTATATTGTTTGTAAATTAATGTTGCCTGCAAAAATTTTTATATCTTTAGGTAGCGATGACTGAAAAATATTTTATTGTTGTTAAAACTATCAGCGCAAATTACGGTGTGTAGGCTGTAGTGAGATGTTTTTTTTTTGTCCGAGGAAGAAACTTTAATAGGTGGAACGGATCTTCTCTCTCTGTCTGTCTCTGTCTGTCTCTCTCTCTCTCTCTTTCTCCCCCCCTCCCTCTCTCTCTCTCTCTCATGGGAAGTTTCGCACCGCTAGTAAAGGCAGGAAAATTACATTAATGTTTGTGAGAAATGAAACACCAATAAGGATACATGCATGTGATTCAAATTAATTAAAATTAACTTTATACCACAGATTAGGCACATGAGAATACACAATTGATTGGGATTACAGAACTGTACATGATCTCTGTCCATAAGAATTCAGTATGATGTGAAGCCCTCGTGGGCTGCAATCAGAGAATCAAAGAAGATCTGGATATGTTCTTGGATAATATCCCTCCACACTNTGGATATGTTCTTGGATAATATCCCTCCACACTGTTTGTATGCGAGTCCACAAAGCATCAACAGTGGTTGCTGGAAGACCGTGACGAACAAGTCGCCGACCAACCATATTCCAGACATGTTCGATGGACGACAAGTCAGGCGAATGTGCAGGCCAAGAGAGCAGTGGTACCAGTCGTTCATTGAAGAAGACTTGCACATTCCTCGCCACATGTGGTCGGGCATTGTACTGCTGAAATATGGCACGTGTAGTTGCCTGAAGGAGAGGCAGTATCTCGTGCTCTAAAATCTCCCTGATGTAGCGGTTGCTGTTCAGATTGCCCTCAATACGTAGGAGTCAAGATCACATGATGTATCCAATAGCGGCCCAAACCATCACACTTGGTGTTTGTCCGCTATACCGCTCCACAATGCAGGCCGCCAGATTGGGGTCACCACGGTAGCATCTAACACGTATGCGGCCATCACTGTAGGGCAAGTTGAAGTGGGACTCGTCCGAATACACTAAATGTTGCCACTCAGCATGCCAGCTACGGCATTCATGTGTCCATTGCAGTCTGAGGCATCTGTGGTTTCTGGATAACAGAAGTCGACGCAATTGCATGCGTGCCACCAGTCCAGCTCGCAGCAGACGGCGTCGAACTGTCGACGCAGACAGATCCACGCCCGTTGCAGTGCTCCAGTGTCGAGCTAACACTGTGGACGAGACTGTACGGTCCGTTACGGCCATGCGGACAAGATGGCGGTCATCCCGTGCTGTGGTCACATTGCGTGGTCCAGTACCCGCTCGTCGCTGCGTACGACCCTCTTCTATCCACTGGTGCCAAACACGCATCACTGTCTTAGCAGCACGCCCTATACGAGCCGAAATGTCACGGTATGTTTTCCGGAGACCGATCATTCTACCCCGTTCGAACTCACTCGCATGCTGAAATGGCGCCCTTTGACGTCAACGAGGCATACTGGCATTTGCCTTCACTTCGTTTGACGGCTGTCCACTGACTGAGCTATTCGTAACACTGACCTTTCCGGTCACACAAGAGAGGGCGCTGCTAGGCCTACGTGTACGCCATCTCTCTGCAATCGTAATCACGTATTTATTGTTGGTGCACTGTTCTACATATCATCCGAGCTTGGATTCATTCGAGCTATTCTTTCTGGGTGTTGCAATTTTCACAAACAATAGTGTACAAATGTTTTAAATTTTTGCATATTTCATACTTATTACAGCAAATATTATGGTTTTTTTTTTTTATTTGTATTTACAACTGATACGAGATTTCAATGCTCGATTACTTTTTACAATATATTTAGATGTCATGTCGGGACGGTTACAAATCTGTAGTTGGCAGAAGTGCGGCGACAAGACATGACGTGTGCCCTGCTTGTTGCTTAACGAAGTGTTAATTTTTCTTCCTGCGAAAAATACTTAAAACCACCTCACGAAAATTTTACACGTTGTGTTTTTTTTAAACCTACCTAGGCAAGTTACAATGTTGTGATAAATCTGTTTTTCCACGGCAGGAATAAATATACTGTAATGTGTGTACTGACTGCTGCATGTGAAAGAGTATTGTTGCCTCCCCACTACCTGCGCCAGTGCGCGCGTGTGCGTGCNTGTGTGTACTGACTGCTGCATGTGAAAGAGTATTGTTGCCTCCCCACTACCTGCGCCAGTGCGCGCGTGTGCGTGCGTGTGTGTGTGTAATTGTAAACATTAGACGTGCGAAATTTATACTTTTAAACCGCAAGTTTTTATTATGAAATTAATAATTTGAAAGTCACGTCTGTATATTTATCACAACAATGAAACTTTACCCTAGGGTGTTTGAAACACATGTGTAACATGCTTATGTTTCTGTGATTTGAATGCTTGCCACGATCCCAGCACATTACCACGCCCAGCCAGAAAATTTTCAGTAAATCGTACTAATTATATAAATGCGAAAGTTTGTGGGTATGTGTGTGTTTGTTACCACTCAGCTTCATAACGGCTGAACGTATTTCGATGAAATTTGGTACGTAGGTACTTTAGGTCATGGAATAGGTCATAGGATACTTTTTTATTCCGGAAAATTGTACGGTTCCTGTGGAACAACAACAAAACGTAATTCTGCAATGGCTGGGAACGTGACCGACATATTTTTTCCTCTGGTGTCAGAGTTTATTAGGCCACCCAAAGACCTCTGAAATTGCTTAACGACTGCTATCAATCGATAAAAACCGGGGCCGAATATTTAACGTGCCCTCCGATGCCCGGAAGCGCTCACATGTTATGCCACTAAATATCACCCATCGAAATGTGTGCCGCTAGGAATGTTAATTAACTTTGATAATCGATTAAGATCCCTCAGCCAAGCGCAAAAAGTAGTGCCTAGGTAATCTTATTTCTAAAGCTACAACTTGATGAAACTCAAGTTTTGATTTTCACACATCGACGCTGGAAAGCGGAAATGTGCTAACTACGCGATAGTTGCACAGATACACNACTCAAGTTTTGATTTTCACACATCGACGCTGGAAAGCGGAAATGTGCTAACTACGCGATAGTTGCACAGATACACTCCAAAAACAATACCCTATTTCTTGGCTATCGGGTAACAAAGGTTTCCTTTCTTTTGGGTTGCCGTAACCAGTTAAAAACCTAGGCCAACATAGTATAATTTTATAATTCTTTTTTTACATAAATTAATTGTCTTTTCCCAATTTATTTATTAGTGTATCATTGTGAAACTCGATTGTACCCGGGCGAAGCCGGACAGGTTCGCTAGTAATTAAATAAACANATTTATTAGTGTATCATTGTGAAACTCGATTGTACCCGGGCGAAGCCGGACAGGTTCGCTAGTAATTAAATAAACATAGTAAAAACTAAGTACCTATGAGTAGATAGATAACGGAGGAGCTAGGACAGGGGTGTGGGGTGTAGGACAGTCGGATGGACATGGCATCTGGCAGAAGACCACAGGACAGGTCACCATCTTGGATGACCTTGACCTATGACCTTCACGTACATTCGCCATCTCTGACCCCTTACAAGACTGAACAACATCAACCATCTTGTTTCAGGAATGTTCTAGTTCATTGCCCTATCATGATACTTCATGTTCTGTCATTCCACCTTTGGTAGGTCCGAACGCACATGGCATCTGGCAGAAGACCATAAGAGGCCGCCGTATTGGACGACCTTGACCTTTGACCTTGATATCAATGCACAAGGGACTTCATGCTTTCATTTCATGCTGCCATCTTGTTTCTAGAATTTTCCATTTTTCTGCTTTGTAATTCCACCTTGGTTACTCATTCCATCTCGCCCATTTCCCTCTCCAGCCGGATATCATCTGCTGTTGGCTGCCATATTATGTGTCTGTAGGCCGCCATATTGTTTCGTTATCCACCATTTTGGTTCTCATATCATTTGCTAAGTGGTGTTAGTATCGGCCTCCATCTTGGCAGTTTCTTTTATTGCCTACCAGGGGGCACCATATTGGTTCCCACAATGTCTGCTTAGCAGCGCTGGTGTCGCTTGATGCTGTCATCAGCTGCTAAGAGCACTGGTGTCGGCTGGAGGCTAAGGGCTATGTTCCATNGCGCTGGTGTCGCTTGATGCTGTCATCAGCTGCTAAGAGCACTGGTGTCGGCTGGAGGCTAAGGGCTATGTTCCATATGCTTTATGCAGACACTCGCCTTTATCGACGTAATATGGTTTAATACAGCATAAAAAACTGTGGAGGTGAGGAGGAGCGGCGAACTGCTGGACCTTGGATTGGTAGACAGACGCTCTAGTCAACTGAGCCACCAAAACTTGTTGCGAGTGCAGGAATATATATTATGTATATATTAAAATAACCATTGGGATGTGTCTATTCGCGAGGCAACGAAAAATATAAAGTACGAGATGTCATCAGTTTATAATAAAAATTATGCATAAATTATGAACCATCCAGACTAGGTCCTCAAAATTTTGTGTGTAGGCACCATTATGCAATCTGAAAACGTACATATATTAAGCCCCAAGTACTTTTATGGGCATAGTAAGCTTATATTTACCAACAATGGCATTTAGAAGTGGATGTGCGGATCAACCGCTATCTTGGATCTGCCATTTTAGACGACCTTAAGCATGTCAAGTACTCTTTAATTTTGCTGATACTGGTTTTTATACTTGTACACACAAATAATAAGTGAGCATAGCAAGTGATAAAGAGTGATTTTCATACCTACATTAAAAGCATGTGTGGCTACATACTGTGGCGAACAATACCGTTAGATTTCACTATTTCAGTCTCGACAACACACATTCCAATGATGGAAGCGTGACACATTTTTCTAAGAATGTTATATTCATGAGGAGGGTATGTCTATTCGATAAATATGTGCGAGATAATTAAAAGTGTTATGACAATATGAGACTCATAATTGTATANTCTTTAATTTTGCTGATACTGGTTTTTATACTTGTACACACAAATAATAAGTGAGCATAGCAAGTGATAAAGAGTGCTTTTCATACCTACATTAAAAGCATGTGTGGCTACATACTGTGGCGAACAATACCGTTAGATTTCACTATTTCAGTCTCGACAACACACATTCCAATGATGGAAGCGTGACACATTTTTCTAAGAATGTTATATTCATGACGAGGGTATGTCTATTCGATAAATATGTGCGAGATAATTAAAAGTGTTATGACAATATGAGACTCATAATTGTATATGGAAAATAAATTTGTTCCTAAATGTTATAGGCATGAGTTCGAGAGGTACATGTTAGATATGGCCATTATTTTAACTTATACAACAGTCATGTTGACAAGGCACTGAAAATGCATAATTTTATAAATAANTGACAAGGCACTGAAAATGCATAATTTTATAAATAATAGGTTAACTTTTAAACTTGCAGACAAAACTATATCGAGCGACGTGTATTGATTCATATTTTCAGAAATAATTTTACTATTATCAATTATACATACTTTATAAATAAAATTTATGTATTTAATGTAATATATTTTATTTCACTTTTAAAACTTACAGAAAAGATTATGCCGAGCAATGTGTCTGTNTTTATGTATTTAATGTAATATATTTTATTTCACTTTTAAAACTTACAGAAAAGATTATGCCGAGCAATGTGTCTGTAGATTCGTATTTCCAAGATGGATTTGTATTATACGATGCCGCAATCATAGATTATTAAAAGCATAATTTTATAAATAAAAGTCATGTATTTTAATAAAAACATTTTTATTTAACTTTTTAATTATTATATCGAGCAGCAAGTCTACGGATTCGCATTTTCAAAGATAATTAGAATGCCATGTCAGAAAACATGATTATGAGGCAATAAACAGCATCATATTGAATTTTATATGCATAGTATCGTGTACGTAAATATACCAAGTGTTCCATAAATTGACCATTTTCCATCCCTCAAAGTTATAGTCATAAAATTCAGATCAAAGCCATATGATCAATTATGCCATACGCTTCCTTATAAGCATAGCTGACTACCATTTTCTATCCATTGAAGCTATATTCATCAAATACACATCATAGGTACTGCTGATGACCTAGAACAAAANGACTACCATTTTCTATCCATTGAAGCTATATTCATCAAATACACATCATAGGTACTGCTGATGACCTAGAACAAAATGTTATTGTCCATTATGCACTAAACCTTTATAAACATATTTGGCTGCCATTTTCCATCTATTGAAGCTATAGACATCATAGATACAACTCGTGACCTATATAGGAAAGAAACTGAGGCAGTGTACTAGCGGACATTTTTAATGATTATCCACGTCTTCGATNAACTCGTGACCTATATAGGAAAGAAACTGAGGCAGTGTACTAGCGGACATTTTTAATGATTATCCACGTCTTCGATCGTAAAAGCAAAAATGTTGAAGACAAACAAACATGCGAAATCTTTCAAATCACTGTCCATTTTCAGCACATCACATTAAGCCTGTTGCTATAACCCATGTCCATACGGACCCTGCTTACTGGCGTGAGACTCATCGCAATAAATTCACTGGATTTAAAATAAAACACAATTATGCAGTTGTGAATCAATTTATCAGGAAGTTTCCGGTGGTGTGAAACCACACCTACGCGTTTTGCAAACGTGACCAAAATTTGTCAGGCTAGCAGAAGGACACCCTGCAGGATATGTAGAGCAGAGTAGTACAAGGGGGGGGGAGAGGAAGGGCAGCTGGGCTGGTGATCGATCAAACCAGTCCTGCGGGGGTGAGGCGGCATGCGGGGAAGCCATTGAGAAGAGAAAGTGGGTCCATGCCCTCAGGATACGTACAGTACCACGTGCGACCGGATGGTGGGCGGCAACTCCAGTGCGAGGAGTAACTTTATGACGCCGAGACATTGCGCCCAGCCCAGCAAACGACAACCACAGGATGCTTCATTCGATATCGGCCTCTGATGTCCACGCATAAACATCAAACTATCCGTCATAGCGTAACGAAATGTGCTACGGACATACCGTGGTGTATGAGAAGTATGGTGACGTCACAGCGTGTGTAGGAAGTGGCCTGCTCAAGCCTCTCCTTGTCACGGAAAGTAGTCGCCAACCCATCAGGAGTGGTAGCGTCAGTTCTGCCTTGCAGTTCCACGCTAGTCCTTGGCTTTTTGCGGTGGAATTCCCTATTCAGCATTCCCCGTACGAAGAATTCAGTGGTGTACGGTCACACGAAATTGGTGGTCCAAGTCCTTAGGAAATTATACGATCTCCAAAGANGCAATTTCTCTCAAACTGGCATGATAGGCGTGGCAAGCGGCATCAGTTGTGATGAAAATGGCCGGCACGGAGTTTTTTTGACCCCACGCCTGACCACGCTGTCGTGGACAAGCACATTACCAGGAAAGTCTAAGACAAATGGTTGGGGAGCAAATAGTGGTTCACAGAAAGGCTGCGAAACGCGACCACCTTTCCACGGTTTTATTAAAAATGCTTAAAAATTATTTACTGGCGGTCATACTTGTTTTAAAATTAACTTCTTTGTAACATTACAATCTGTGTCGCCAGAATTTTCTTTATACGCATTATGTTTTCGAACTTCTTGAAAATCATGAACGAAATTGTAAGTTACAACCTTCTTCAAACGTATTTCGCATCACCAAAATTAAAATGAGTTTTTACTGTTCTCCTTCACTCAAGAAACATAGTTTGTGATCGATTTGTTTCTCACATATCTGCCAACCATCTTACTATTCAATGTTCCTCCTTCCTCAGGTTGTAGCAAAGAATCTTCGATGACTGGGTTTAATCGCTGCATTTTGGCGCGTACGTCGGAAAACGTACGTTCCTAACTACATTGGTTCAAATGAATNTGACTGGGTTTAATCGCTGCATTTTGGCGCGTACGTCGGAAAACGTACGTTCCTAACTACATTGGTTCAAATGAATAATTTTATGCACTGACATACGTTTGATTCGAACGCATGTTCGCTAAATCCATCCGTCAAGTATTTAAAACGGACNATAATTTTATGCACTGACATACGTTTGATTCGAACGCATGTTCGCTAAATCCATCCGTCAAGTATTTAAAACGGACATCCCGAAATAAACGTGCCTTTTGTCTAAATCCATTGAGTTAAGTTAGACAGTTCATGCAAACGCACGTTTTCGATCCGTCACGAGACGTACGTCTTATAGATGGTCCTTCTTGGGAATGTGTATAAAAGGGGGGAGTGACATTGTTGACCCTTCTCGCCAGCCCACACGCCGACATTGTCGCAGCCCACTCCACTGTAGCGCATCTTCACACTGTGTTGTCGCTGTTGTGCTTTCCGGTCATGTATTATGGCGGAAAACAGTGCAAGTGGTGCGATATATTAACTGTATGTGGACATTGAACTGTTAATTGATCCCGTTAAAAATCGAAAAATATTGTGGGCTCCAAGTGACGAAGAATGCAAGAATAGAAACAAGAAAAAATAACAATGGACTGCAATATGCAGAATATTCATGCTGATTTTGACGAGAAGTCGTACGTTGTAAAAAACAAAATCGGCAAGTAGAACTAGTGATAATAAAAAGTAGCTTTTGTATGCATTAGAACCTACTATTAACCCAGTAACTTTTCTGGTATTAGCTTTGGGTATTTTAGGATTTTCGGATTAACTGGAACCCTACAAGATCTGTGGCTAGTGTAACAGTAATACCTTACTAGTATGACTTGGTACTTTACATGTTTACATACTGCATGTTGCTGCTGCGTTGTACGTACTAGTTTCGAATATGTTAGGCATAAGATATGTAGATTATTATCTACTTTAGTTCTTTAAACCCCACGAATGAACCCCAACAAATTCAATCCATCCACACCCTCTACCTGGATTCTAGGACATAATTAGGCAATACATATTGTCGTTTTCGCATATATATACACACTAAGGTGACAAAAGTCATGGGATAGCAATATGCAAATATACAGATGGCAGTAGTATCACGTACAAAATGTATAAATGGGCAGTGCATTGGTTGGGCTTTCATTTGTAGTCAAGTGATTCATGTGAAAAGGTTTCTGACGTGATTATGGCCGCACGACGGGAATTAACAGACTTTGAACGCGGAATGGTAGTTGGAGCTAGACGCATGGGACATTCCATTTCGGAAATTGTTAGGGAATTCAACATTATAGCTGCCGTGTGCCAACAACAAAACTACGCAAACGCTGGCTAAGGATGGTTAGTTTAGGAGGAAATCACTGTTCTGATCTATCTGTCCATAAGTGCTCTAGACCTCATGCAGATAACCGTCGAAAGCGAAGCCATATTAAGAGATTACCGAGGAAAAGACACGCCTTGTGATTACCAATAACTAGATAAACCGCACAGACACGCGCACACATTGACAACCGACTGGCTCAGCTGATAAATGAGCAGATTAAGCAAATTCGTATATTGATTTGCGAAACAGTTAATGAAAAGAGACTGTAACTTTGGTAAATTCCACTTCACTTTTTGGAAAATACGTGTTTATTCCTAGGCTTATTCTCCTGCATTTTTCGTTTACTAACTGCAGTGCAGTGCAGTGCAGTGCAGTGCAGAGCAGTGCAACAGTAGCGAAAGATACTTTTTTTTTTTAAAGTGAATATTTTTACTTACACGTAACGAATAGTAAAGAAACTGTGTTTCACGACAGCTTACGAATTTTTATTCCATTTCACGGTTTTGAGTTTGGGAAGAGATTGAAGTGGATATCTTTATAGACGTGTTTAAGGTTGTAAAACCTGGGTGGGAAAACTTCCTGTGGGGATTTTCCGAGAGCATGGCAGCTGGGTCAGGATGAACCGCTTTAGCGGAGATAAACGCAAACCAATTCCTCTACACGAACGCCGGCGACTCGCTACTGCTGTCCGGGTTCGACACAGCAGGCCCACGGTATCTTCTGATATACATACACAAACAAAAAAAAACTGGTATAGGCGTGCGTATGCAAATAACAGAGGTATTCCAACCAATCAGAGTTACGCGATGCGGTCGGCAGCGCCTATATAAGACAACAAGCGTCTGGCAAAGTTGCTATATTGGTTACTGTTGCTACAATGGCAGGTTATCAAGATTAAAATGAGTTTGAACGTGGTGTTATAGTCTGCGCACGAGAAATGGCACATAGCATCTACGAGGTAGCGATAAAATGTGGAATTTCACGTTCGACCATTTCACGAGTGTACCGCGAATATCGGGAATCCGGTAAAACATCAAATCTTCGACATCGCTGCGGCAGGTGTACCAGTTTTTTTTTGGCTCTTCAGTGTACTTAAGGAAAAATCCATATTCTTAAGTGCATATGCTGAAATGTAACCACTCATCCGAAGTCACTTTTATTTTAACTTTAATGCAGAGAACATGCCAGCATACACAAGCAACGTGGCTTAAGGGCTGTCCTCCGTTTTCTGTCGATGAACCACCATATTGGGTTTTGTGACTCGAGTTCGGTCAACACAACGGACACTATGGAACTGAAAGCGTTAAAACCAGATGCATATTATCAATGTCGGCAGTAAAGCTAAGATAACCTTTTTCCGCAATTCTATGATGAAAACTGGAAGTTTGTGAAATGTAAACTCTTAAAGAGCTGCTATTAGTAACATCAAGCACGATAACATTTTTATTGGTTTCGTCATATGACAAATTAATGCACTGATACTGGGTACAGGTGCGCGAATCAACTGAGTACAGTACAGATCAAAAGAACTGTGACGTTCGCTTTCCTGTACCTCACTGGGTCCTGGTTTTCAGCAAGACATGCACATCTATGTTGTCACCTCAGTGGCTGATTGTACAATTTTTCACTTTCTGTACGAGGTGAAATTAGAAACCAAACAAGCCGATTTTTCATGATTGTTGCCCAGAAGCCGAAAGTCGGTTCGCTATTGTTCTTCCATTTACCAACGTCCCGGCTAAGTGCTATCTGGTCAGCTTCCTTGCGCTGAAACTCTACCTATAGGCTGTTCACGGTAAAGTGAGCACTTATGAGGCGCTAGTTCTTTTTTCCTTTCAGCCATTTTTAATTCTTGAACCACCTTTTTTCAAATAAATGTTGCCATGTAAGTAATAAACATAGCGTGTTTAGTCCACCACGCTCGATAATGAAAGCCTAAGGATAAAATAAAATATATTTACTGACTTTTATTCGAAATGAGGGGGCTTATAAAAGTGCTCACTTTACCGTGAATAGCCAATATAGAAGAACCTCTCGGGTGCGAGAGTATACCTAGTNAGGGCTTATAAAAGTGCTCACTTTACCGTGAATAGCCAATATAGAAGAACCTCTCGGGTGCGAGAGTATACCTAGTGTAATCAATAAGACCGCAAACACCACATTCTCGCTAGCCGTCCACGACCTTACGAGTCAACGTAATATATCAGGGGCCTCGCAGCGTGGGCCTAAGACAGCGAGTGTTTGAAACAGAACACCTCCAACACGTCCTAGCCAATCAGGCATTCTCAATACATACTTGTCGGTTGGAGTACCACGTTTATTGCACCACCTTTAAATGTGTATATGTTTACATCAATATAATTATCTAAATATAAGTCCAGAAGTTTTATTATACATTAATAAATATTATCATATTAATGTTCTACGTTTTTACAGGGGTCCTGGTTTGCCCTGCCTCCGGGGCGTGTNACGTGATTATGGCCGCACGACGGGAATTAACAGACTTTGAACGCGGAATGGTAGTTGGAGCTAGACGCGTGGGACAATTCAATTTCGGAAATTGTTAGGGAATTCAACACTATAGCTGCCGTGTGCCAACAACAAAACCACGCAAACGCTGGCTAAGGATGGTTAGTTTAGGAGGAAATCACTGTTCTGATCTATCTGTCCATAAGTGCTCTAGACCTCATGCAGATAACCGTCGATAGCGAAGCCATATTAAGAGATTACCGAGGAAAAGACACGCCTTGTGATTACCAATAACTAGATAAACCGCACAGACACGCGCACACATTGACAACCGACTGGCTCAGCTGATAAATGAGCAGATTAAGCAAATTCGTATATTGATTTGCGAAACAGTTAATGAAAAGAGACTGTAACTTTGGTAAATTCCACTTTACTTTTTGGAAAATACGTGTTTATTCCTAGGCTTATTCTCCTGCCTTTTTCGTTTACTAACTGCAGTGCAGTGCAGAGCAGTGCAACAGTAGCGAAAGATACTTTTTTTTAAAGTGAATATTTTTACTTACACGTAACGAATAGTAAAGAAACTGTGTTTCATGACAGCTTACGAATTTTTATTCCATTTCACGGTTTTGAGTTTGGGAAGAGATTGAAGTGGATATCTTTATAGACGTGTTTAAGGTTGTAAAACCTGGGTGGGAAAACTTCCTGTGGGGATTTTCCGAGAGCATGGCAGCTGGGTCAGGATGAACCGCTTTAGCGGAGATAAACGCAAACCAATTCCTCTACACGAACGTCGGCGACTCGCTACTGCTGTCCGGGTTCGACACAGCAGGCCCACGGTATCTTCTGATATACATACACACACAAAAAAAAAACTGGTATAGGCGTGCGTATGCAAATGACAGAGGTATTCCAACCAATCAGAGTTACGCGATGCGGTCGGCAGCGCCTATATAAGACAACAAGCGTCTGGCAAAGTTGCTATATTGGTTACTGTTGCTACAATGGCAGGTTATCAAGATTAAAATGAGTTTGAACGTGGTGTTATAGTCTGCGCACGAGAAATGGCACATAGCATCTACGAGGTAGCGATAAAATGTGGAATTTCACGTTCGACCATTTCACGAGTGTACCGCGAATATCGGGAATCCGGTAAAACATCAAATCTTCGACATCGCTGCGGCAGGTGTACCAGTTTTTTTTTGGCTCTTCAGTGTACTTAAGGAAAAATCCATATTCTTAAGTGCATATGCTGAAATGTAACCACTCATCCGAAGTCGCTTTTATTTTAACTTTAATGCAGAGAACATGCCAGCATACACAAGCAACGTGGCTTAAGGGCTGTCCTCCGTTTTCTGTCGATGAACCACCATATTGGGTTTTGTGACTCGATTTCGGTCAACACAACGGACACTGTGGAACTGAAAGCGTTAAAACCAGATGCATATTATCAATGTCGGCAGTAAAGCTAAGATAACCTTTTTCCGCAATTGTGTGATGAAAACTGAAAGTTTGTGAAATGTAAACTCTTAAAGAGCTGCTATTAGTAACATCAAGCACGATAACATTTTTATTGGTTTCGTCATATGACAAATTAATGCACTGATACTGGGTACAGGTGCGCGAATCAACTGAGTACAGTACAGATCAAAAGAACTGTGACGTTCGCTTTGCTGTATCTCACTGGGTCCTGGTTTTCAGCAAGACATGCACATCTATGTTGTCACCTCAGTGGCTGAGTGTACAATTTTTCACTTTCTGTGCGAGGTGAAATTAGAAACCAAACAAGCCGATTTTTTATGATTGTTGCCCAGAAGCCGAAAGACGGTTCGCTATTGTTCTTGCATTTATCAACGTCCCGACTAAGTGCGATCTGGTCAGCTTCCTTGCGCTGAAATTCTACCTACAGGTTGTTCACGGTAAAGTGAGCACTTATGAGGCGCCAGTTATCTTTTCATTTCAGTCATTTTTTATTCTTGAACCACCTTTTTTCAAATAAATGTTGCCATGTAAGTAATAAACATAGCGTGTTTAGTCCACCACGCTCGATAATGAAAGCCTAAGGATAAAATAAAATCTATTTACTGACTATTATTCGAAATGAGAGGGCTTATAAAAGTGCTCACTTTACCGTGAATAGCCAATATAGAAGAACCTCTCGGGTGCGAGAGTATACCTAGTGNAACCAAAACTGAGAACGCTGGCCTCTTACTTTTCTGTCGCAAGAATGTCACAAGAAATCACAATTTGCATAAGGGGGCGGTTTGGCACCCATGGCGCTATCTATTACGACACTTCCCTGCATTTCTTATCCTCTCTAACATTACATATTAAAACTGAAACTTTGTATTTATCAATATTTCCAATACACACATCACGCTATGCTAATAATTACAAGTAAATGGAGATTTGGATCAAGTGTCTATAACAATGATAATAAAAGTTATATTTTATCTACTACAACACAGCCATGACTCAAAATGGCCTGTCGCAGAACTACCTTTCGGCTCTCAAGACCTCGTTGTTAAGAACCATCGAAATCTCTACACCAACTCACATAACGACATTGTAGCGAAACTGACCCTCGCGACCTATACTTAAAAGTAACGATAGCGTAACGTTAACGCAACGAGCTCCATGCCAACTTTATTGTGAAATGACCTTGGTTCCTACCAGGCACTAGACCCGCTTACAGTCCGGAAAAATCGCGTTATGGTAAGTCCTGGAAGACTGAGCCGATAAGCCAGCAATGACGCGTAAATCTAACCATTCGCAACGTAAGCTCAAGGTAATGTTTTTTAATATCCAGTGCTTTACTTACTGAACATAACGGTGCAGTTCATTACAAATCCAAAAACCCGATATATAATTTAACAAGAATAATTAAAGGAATCATGAGTATCCTACCTTTGCGTCAAGTCCAAAAAGAATTTTTAAAAAGTTGAGTAACGTCGAACCCAACATTTAGAGTCATATAAAAATACTTGTCAGGAATAGGAATACAAACAACCACGGTAAAATTTGTTATACGTTTCTGCTATAGTTTTGCTTAAAATAAGCTATTTATTCGAAGTAGACAAAACCAGAAATCGAAACATACCGCACACGACCCAGGGTCCCGTTAAGATAAATCACTTTTTTTTCCTGGAATTTCTCTGTCTGGAAGGGAAAATAGTAAAACTATTGAAGTGAAGCGAGGTGAATAACGTGGCGGCGAAGAAAGTGCTGAAATGGAGGGGGAAGGGGGGAACGCCGAAAATGAAAATGTGTGTCGCGGGCGGGAGAAAACCGTCGGGAGACGAGCGTCCTTTCTGCTGTCCACACGGGAGGAGATCCCGTCAGTACCACTTCCTGCCGTGCTTGGCCTGGACCAAGCCTTGGCCGTGTCACTATCTACGGTTCGACCACACGTCTTGTGCACAAATACTTCGTTTTCGTGTCGCTATCTCACTTTAAGAGTAATAATAAAGAATTTTTGACAAGATGAAATTCACGCTATACGAGTTGTTTAATATTTTTGTACTTATTTGTGACAACGTTTTACGTGACTGCATTATTGTTTGTGAAAGTTTAAACACCCAGAAAGAATGGCCCGAATAAATCCAAACTCTGAGGATGTGCAGAACAGTGTACCAGCAATAAGTGATTACGATTGCAGAGAGATAGCGTACACGTAGGCCCAGCAGCGCCCTCTCTTGTGTGACCGGAAAGGTCAGTGTTACGCCAAGCTCAGTCAGTGAAGAGTCGTCAACCGAAGTGAAGGCAAGTGCCAGTATGCCTCGTCGACGTCAAAGGGCGCCATTTCAGCATGTGAGGGAGTTCAAAGGGGGCAGAATGATCGGTCTCCGGGAAACGGGTTCGTCGTACCGTGACATTTCGACTAGTACAGAGCATGCTGCTACGTCAGTGATGCGTGTGTGACACCAGTGGGTATAAGACTGTCGTACTCACCGACGATCGGGTTACTATACCACGCAATTAGATCACAGCACATGATAATCGCCATCTTGTCCGCATGGCCGTAACGGACCATACAGTATCGTCCACAGTGTTGGCTCAACACTGGAGCACAGCAACGGGCGTGGACCTGTCTGCGCCGACAGTTCGACGCCGTCTGCTGCGAGCTGGACTGGTGGCACGCATGCCATTGCGTCAGCTTCCGATGTCCAGAAACCACAGACGCCTCAGACTGCAATGGGCACATGAACGCCGTCGCTGGCGTGCTGGGTAGCAGAATATACTGTTTTCGGATGAGTCCCGCTTCAACCTGTCCTACAGTGATGGCCACTACTGTTACGAGTCGTAGATTTGCATACAAACAGCGTGGGGAGAGTTTCCCCAGGAACATATCCAGGTCCTCTTTGAATCTATGCCACGACGTTTAGGGGGACTGATTGCAGCACGTGGGGGCTTCACAACATACTGAATTCTCAAGGACAAGGATCATGTATAGTTCTGCAATCCTAATCAATTGTTTTTCATGTGCCTAATCTGAGGTATAAAGTTCATTTCAATCACATGTGTCCTTCTTGGTGTTGTATTTTTCACAAACGTTAGTGTAGTTTGAATTTCAAATCTGTATTACTGACTGAGGCAAATAGCTATACTTTTATAGTAGCATTTTTTATAATCTTAATTTACACAAACTTAGTAAATGTAAGAATTCGTTACAGCGAATGACGTCTATCTGTAACTATTTTCCACGTTTGAGGCCGAGAAGCGCGGGGAGTAACAAGGGCTATACTGTCACGCGCATCAAGTGCACCATCGCTTCTACGTGCTAGGCTCTGAACTGACGCGCTGTGTTCTCGTCATGCTGCGTATGTACCTACGGGTCTTCTAGCAGCGAATCTGTCATTTTATTGATGGGAAGTCTGTGGAAATGTTCATTGCAGGTCCCTTGAGTATTTTTGTATGTATCTGACGCGTATTATTTTCAGATACAGGGCTATGAAAAGACCGTTTTTAGCTATTTTGGAGTGCTGTCAAATGGCGTTTCTAATATTGTAGAGGAAAAACGTGTATTTGAAACACTTTGCAACGCAGTTGACGCCAGGTCGTGATGGATGGTTGGAAGGATACTAGTGACTATTGGTCACGTGATGGATGGTTGGATGGATACTAGTGACTGTTGGTCACGTGATGAATGGTTGGAAGGATACTAGTGACTATTGGTCACGTGATGGATGGTTGGATGGATACTAGTGACTATTGGTCACGTGATGGATGGTTGGATGGATACTAGTGACTATTGGTCACGTGATGGATGGTTGGATGGATACTAGTGACTGTTGGTCACGTGATGAATGGTTGGAAGGATACTAGTGACTATTGGTCACGTGATGGATGGTTGGATGGATACTAGTGACTGTTGGTCACGTGATGAATGGTTGGAAGGATACTAGTGACTATTGGTCACGTGATGGATGGTTGGATGGATACTAGTGACTGTTGGTCACGTGATGAATGGTTGGAAGGATACTAGTGACTATTGGTCACGTGATGGATGGTTGGATGGATACTAGTGACTGTTGGTCACGTGATGAATGGTTGGAAGGATACTAGTGACTATTGGTCACGTGATGGATGGTTGGATGGATACTAGTGACTGTTGGTCACGTGATGAATGGTTGGAAGGATACTAGTGACTATTGGTCACGTGATGGATGGTTGGATGGATACTAGTGACTATTGGTCACGTGATGGATGGTTGGATGGATACTAGTGACTATTGGTCACGTGATGGATGGTTGGATGGATACTAGTGACTATTGGTCACGTGATGGATGGTTGGATGGATACTAGTGACTATTGGTCACGTGATGGATGGTTGGATGGATACTAGTGACTATTGGTCACGTGATGGATGGTTGGATGGATACTAGTGACTATTGGTCACGTGATGGATGGTTGGATGGATACTAGTGACTATTGGTCACGTGATGGATGGTTGGATGGATACTAGTGACTATTGGTCACGTGATGGATGGTTGGATGGATACTAGTGACTATTGGTCACGTGATGGATGGTTGTATGGATACTAGTGACTGTTGATCACGTGATGAATGGTTGGATGGAGGGATGGATGGATGGATGGATAGAATTAGCAGCACATGGCTGACAGACTGTTGGCCGATGGATGGAAGGATGGATGGAAGTATTGGCGGCACATGGCTAACTGACTGTTGGTTATGTGATGGACGGACATGGCGAATTATTGTAAATTCACTTTATCTAAGGATACTTCCCACTTTTGAATAACGGTAGCAAAGGAGCGATAACGGTGAGAGACCGACAAGTGCATCACGTGGCCCAAAGAAACAAACCGGCTTACATACTTTTGTAAATGGGACTTAGCAGGTAATGTGGCATTTTTCTGGTGTAAAAAGCTCAGTATAGTTGTCTATCTTATGTATGTATACAATTAGCATATTTTTGGATACGGCAATGTGAAAAATCAGTTTTTACTACTATGTTGACGAACTTCCGAAACAGTGTTTCTAATGCGCGTCACCACGTAAAAGAATTAATTCGTCCTTGTCCGAAGTGTGTATTCTTTTCATGGATCCCTGTATCGATAATCAGGATCAACTCCAGGAATCAGAAGCTAAGTTCGGATTATATAAGCTCTGCTCGGAATATGAAATATCGCTTAAGAAAACTTAACTACTGTATGTCTTTTGTATGAAAAAAAAATTCCGTACACACATAACTGTTTCAACTGATAATGCCACGCAAAAATGTTCCCAATTTATAAAACCTGGGTTGTGACATACGTGAATATGATGATTATTTAATAAACTCCACAAGATCCAATATATTTGCTGTACTATTTCACAACTATACAAAACAAAATGTAACAGGCAATTTGTGAGATTGAAATAGCAGTCGCTATAGTATATAAATCTAAACATAATTTATATCGTATTTGGAGTTATAATGGTCGTAAGAATGTAATTCGAATTCGTATGTATTCTGCATAGCATCAGGATTTGATATAAAGTAATTTAAGTGTTGATATGTTAAATAAATTTTGATGTTGCCAATTTAAGTAGAAATAAACCAAAATATGAACCAATATTAATTCATTATTATCTGTACTGTCTTGTAGAGCGTGTGGGTAGTAATGTCTTCACGCCGTTAAGGAGAATGGCAAGGCGAACCTGCGGAGAGAAAGCTTCTCAGCTCAAGGTTTAAGGAACGAGCTAGCCACGCTACGCCATGCCATGCCATACCATGCCATGCCATGCCATGCCATGCCATGCCACGCCATCAATTGTTTTGTGGAGGGGGGGGGGTTGATAATTAAAATATAACTTCACTGATCTAAATGTTAGGAGTGTATAATTTCATGTATTAAACAATTGTGTCAATGTAAAGATATTTAAGTGTCATGGAACTGAAAAACCGTTCTCGTGTAGAATTGGAAGACGGAAGTTCGCTTGAATCCAAAGTGACACGCGATTGGCTGTTTCTGCTTCCTTGTTTTGTTGGCTGGTGTGAACTGAAGAAGTGCAGAGATTTGGGCGGCTCTTAACAGCGAGGTCTTGAGAGCCGATGAGGATGAAATGAGGTGATAATGCAAGGGCGGGGGAAACGGGAGATCCCCGAGAAAACCCGCAGACCAGCGGCATAGTCAGGCACAATTTCCACTTGCGAAAGTCCGGGAGTGACCCAGCCGGGGACTAAAATTTAAAGGACCATCTATTTAAAGTTAACGAAGTCATGTCGAGTGTGCAACCTGTTGTATCGCTTAAGAACAGACTATTAAGAATAAAGAACACAGCATCAAATATAGAGCTTGGAAATAAAGAACACAGCAGCAAATACAAAGCTTGGAAATAAAGAACACAGCAGGAAATACAAAGCTTGGAAATAAAGATTTTTAAGATATGCTAAAAGTGTTCTAGAATAGATTATGTAATTCTAGAATATATTATGTAATAAAAAAATTATAGATCTTAATATTTTCGAGGNCTAGAATAGATTATGTAATTCTAGAATATATTATGTAATAAAAAAATTATAGATCTTAATATTTTCGAGGTTAATGCAATAACACCGGATGAAAAGCAGAAATGGTTCGATCGGGCATCGAATGAGTGTGAGAGAGAGCGAGAGAGAGAGAGAGAGAGAGAGAGAGTGAGTGTATGTTAACACACAAGAAGTGTAACAGGTTCAGGCAGACTCACGAAGATATGATCCGACTGAGACCGGAAGAGGCGTAACCACCGTATCCAGGAGAGATGATGATGATGACGATTAAATTGGGAACACGTTTAATAGTTACAGTTTTTTTTAATATGTATTTAATGCACACTGCAACGCAGGTAAAATACCAGACAGCCCGGCGACGCCTTGGCCATTGATTAAAGGGCGAGTCCCGATATACAACGAGAAAAAACAAACAGAAGCGATCTTACTAGAGGCTCTTCACGGTAAAATGAACACTATTGAAAGCCCTGCTTAAGATCTACTTGCATGCGCACTGTGTATCATTCCGCCACGTGTGAAATCAACATTGCACGCACGAGTCTGAATTGTTTCGTCAGCCAAGTGAAACTGTGACATTATTTAAACAGTAAATATACCAGAAATTGTTTATTTTTAATACTTATAGGCATTAAAAAGACAGAAAGTAAAAGAAATAAATTCAGTATTCACAAATTTTAACCTAACACTATTTATTCAACGTTAAGACATGAAACTACCTTTTTTTCCCCGTCGTTCCCAACTTAATTGGGCGCGTGCCAGTCAGTGTACCCGTCACAATACACGAAGGGAAGAGCAGAGAAAATTTTCAAAGGTTGATTTCAAAATAGCCTATACGAACGTGTGATAAAATTGACGTATTCAATAATAGCGTCATCTTACTGATGCGTCAAAAACGGTGGAACGCATGTTTTAAATACGAACTACTCGAGATATTTGTCACCTGCTTCCTTAAAAGGCAAAGATGGTTGCTGACTTTAAAATATAACTCAGTTAGGAAATAAATAATTGTTTAACACTCGCAGTCTGTAAGAGCGGCATCGACAGTTCATTCCCACCGATCCCGCTAGGTAACAAAATAAACGTATTCCACCAGTGCTACATTAAAGCAATTTACTGAATCGCAAACTATGCAATGACAGAGTCAAAACTTTTAATAACAAATGTGACACTTAATGGCTGAAAAACTGATACGTCTGATATGAAATCGTTATTTTCCCCTTACGAAAGGAATAAAATTTAAACTAATTCTGGCATATTAAAATATTATTTTTAGCCCTTCAATGCGACCGCAAGAAGCCCTTTCAAGCACTACTTTATCTTTTTTATTAAATCCTACCTAAATGTTTAATCATAAGTCGTTACGCCAACCGACGGCACCAGGGACTTCGTTTAAAGGCATACGGCAATCTACAAATGACAACCAACTTCAACTGAAAATAATTGAAATAAAAAGGTTGTGGGCGACTGTGTTAATAAACATTGCAACTTAAATCACATAAATAATTCTAGGCTGCAACTTTCAGACCAAGTCTGGCACATTGTGTGCCAGTTTAGTGCCTCGCGCATTAAGGCGAAGGAGCATTGGATGTTCATGTCAACGTCGTCCTTAGCGATCGCTTATTCATATGTCTTGGAAAATCAAAATAGGTCCAAGAGAGCGTATTTTCAACAACAGCACGGTTGGTTCTTTGGCAAAAAAAAATAGCCACCTTGGCATGAAATAAGTTACTGAGGAAAAACGGGAAGACGAAAGATTGAGGGGGAGGGGGGAAATAACTGAGAAGGAATTCGCGTGAAAAGTGAAACGGTGAAAGGCAGGGTCTAGTGGGTATCGGGGTCATCGCAGCAAAACGAGAAACGAAACCTATTTGTTGTTCTTTCTTTATGCGAGACCAGGAGGAATATGGTGACTGGTAATATACGAACGTAGTTTTACGACGACCAGTTCGGACCTCTGCGTCGTCCTACTTACAATGTGTATGTGTTTGAATGAATGGTGCATTGGGGGTGAATGACTAGATGGAGATGTTGCGGCATTCGTCATTGGGATGCAGATGTCTGTCATGGGAAAACAAGACTGAACACAGTCGCACTTGTGTTCTCGGACCCTGTGTGTCGCTGCCTGAAGACGGGAACGTCGCATTCTGTCGTATCTGGGAAGTATTTTTTCATGTTCAGTCTTTTTTTTTCCATTACGTTCGCAATGGCGAATGTCCAAAAATCTCCATCTAGTAGTTGCTATCTGTATTTGGAACGATAGCGTTCATTGGAAGGCCTAGGACATTTCACCTAGGAGGGAGAGGTCACTAAAAAAGATGTACGGTATGAAAATAGCACACACACATGTATATATATATANATTTCACCTAGGAGGGAGAGGTCACTAAAAAAGATGTACGGTATGAAAATAGCACACACACATGTATATATATATATATGAATATACACGCATCCATACGCGATGTTCGAGTACCATTATAAGTTTTTTTGAAGTCTGCGGTTCAGGTGGGACTCTTTAAAAAAATCGTTTGTTCGAAGTAGTGCGGTTGGTGGCGCCATTTGCACGTTCCGTTATCTACGCAATGNGACTCTTTAAAAAAATCGTTTGTTCGAAGTAGTGCGGTTGGTGGCGCCATTTGCACGTTCCGTTATCTACGCAATGCGCAACGTGTGATATGAAAGTCGTTCAGATCCCTCGACCGTGTGTGCCAATGTAACTCCGGTACATCACGCTCCTCCCTCTCTACCTGACTTCGAACGTGCTATGTCTGCATGCGTATATCACGCTACTCCCTCTCTACCCGACCATGTACGTGCTATGT
>NQII01001589.1:436841-472111 GCA_002778355.1 Clitarchus hookeri | reverse complement strand
TGTATTAATATAATAAGCTAAAGTAGCATACTAATTGCTTGTACTAACAGTATAATATATATGGGAAAATATAGTGTGGATATGTCGTAAGTGTTATATGAATATGCAAGTGTTTTAAAAGAATTAATACACTAGAAAATGTTATGAGTGCAGAAAAGAATGCACAGTTCTTGTCATCAGCTAAGCAGTTATTTAAAACCACGATTATTGACTTATCAGATACTACAAAAGCATACAAACCCAAGAACAAGATACAACACGCAGATTTAATTCATTGATAGCAAAAGCTGATAAGCTCATACAATATAATCCTAATTTACTTTCTGAATTAGATAGTAAACCCACACGCCTAAAACAGGATTGGTTTCAAAAATCGTAAGCAAGGGTTTTGTGCCAATACAAGACGAGGCAGAAACAGATAATTCTCATGACGATATAAGTACAGCTTGCGAACAATTCCAAAATATTAATATAGATAGTGAATCTACATACACTAATTTGCAGTCGCCAAGTGCCTTATAAGTTAATCTAACAACACACACAAACCCACAAAAGAATATGGCAGAGACTCGGCCAGTTCAAGTAGTAATTCAGGCTGCAGAGAAAAATTACAACTGCACAGGACAAGCAGGGCAGAATTGACATGTGAAGAGTACATAGGATAGGAATTGCGCAGTTTTCACACCCTGCTATGGTTGTCATGGACATGCAGCCAGCCAGCCAGGGCAGGCAGGTGACAACGAAACTTTGTGGGAAAGAACCGAAATTGAGAGACACAGGGTAAGTTCCTANGCCGGAGTTCGGACCCGGCCAAGGCAGTAATGTACAATAAGTTGTTCGCAGTCAGTTGTTCGGGAGCAATTATCGTCAGCCGAGCTGGGAGTAGTTCGACGGTACAGCCGCGAGACGAGAAAGATGTAGCCTAAACGGTAGGCGAATCAGACACGGGAGTAATCAGTCGTGTCATGAGAACAGTGCCGAGAATATGAGTAAATTCCCGGAGACGAGTGGTAGCCCCAGTCCGAGAGGCGCCATTCCCCGAGAAGACGTAGTCGTGCGCCATATGGCGACGAGGTGAGCAGTCAGTCAGTCAGTGAGTAAATAGTGACATCACCGGGGAGAGAACCCAGGAACAGCCGAAAGTTCATGTGTAAATTCCCGAGACAAACCCAGTAAAAGTGCCGAGCACTTATGAGTTCATTTCCAAAAATATAGTTGCATTTTACGTGGTGGGGAAGTCAGAAACGCGAGCCGCAGCTGAGGAGACGCGCTCTCCCATGAGTAAAGCCAGCCGAGGTCGCCGAGGAAGCAAAAGACCCGGGAAACCAGTCCCGGACTTCCGAGAGAGTCAGTCAAAGCCGCATGATGAAGCCAGCCGAGTACAGCACGCCAACGAGAGGCAGTCCAAGGGCCTGACAAAGGGCCACCCAACTCACCATGCCTCAGCTACCAATGAAGACAACTCACCAAAAGCCGCAGTCACAGAAAAGTATAGAAACGTCACCCTTCAACAACCTTCCTCGACGCATAGTATCCAGCCCACCAGCCCTTCAGGCCTACGACTTGCAAGGGGCTCAGTCTCGCCAGTCTGTGTAAATAACCAATGTGACCTTCAGACCAATAAAATACTGGTGTGTTAAATAACTGAGATTACCAGTATTTGTTTACCCCTAATGCAACAGCCTCAGGTGCACTTAGTCTGCACCTAAATAATTTAACTATATAAACTACTGGCCACCGTCCTGTATAACTCAGGTGGCCTAGTAGCGACAAGTTAAAATGGCGCCCATCATGGGGCATGTTTAGGCATGGCAGGGCATGTTAAGGCATAGTTAAGTCTGTATAGACTGAAACAGGAATCAGACTAAACCCGAGAGAAGTGGTTCTAACTTAAAGATCTAGTCAGGCTAAAACCAGACTTCAGAGAGTCTATAGTAAAACTCTGTGGCGTCCAGTTCTCAACATTACATTATGAGTCACAATTATCGAAGCAGGCAGCAGAGAAATTAACGAGTACGAGTGGGAGGAACAAGTTCAAGAGCGTAGGGCGGGAAAGCAAAGGGAGATTATCGGAACCACAGGCCACAGCCCACTGGATGGCGGGCAATAACATGGCGAGCATGACGAGAGACGACGAGAGAGACTAGAAAGCATGGGCGGGCGAGATTAGCGAAGTAACGAAGATACCGAAGGGAGAACGCTAGAGCGAGAAGAAGAGATGAAGCGAGGTGCAGAAATTAGCGAACGGGAGAAGAAAAGCAGGTGAGGAGTTGGGGATAGACGTATCAGCGAAGGGAGTTCAGCGAAGACAGGTCACTTTCACTGGATGGTGGAAATGATGTGGGGTCAGGCGGTCAGGTAACTACCGCACCGACAAATTACAGTAACCGGAGCGCCGGTGAAAGAAAAAGTAGGAAAAAGTAAGTTACTAATTCCCTGGATGGTGAATAGGAACACTTTCCGAAAGAGTATGCCAGTATTTCCGCCTGCCGAAAAACCTCTCGGATGAGCGGCAGGGAAAGGGCAGGAAAATAGATTCACTGTATGGTACACAGACAGTGAGATAAGGGCAAAAGCAAAATTCTACACAGCCCCAGTGTTATCGCGCAGGCGGTGCCCAAAGATAGCGCGCACAAGTAAGGGCACACGGAGTTAAAAGAGCCAGGCCAGAAAGGCGGCCTAAACTTAATACGCGCGGGAAGCAGCGTGTAAAGAAGAGAACATGAGAGGAATCAAACGTCGAAGAGTGTGGAGCAACGTGAACGAGAGTTAAAGGAGGCCAAAACTGAACGCGTGCAGTGATAACCATGTGAAGAGACGGGAGAAAAAGCGAGAGCGAAAACGGGCGAGTGAAGAAAGGAGTACGAGCGAACGAAGGAGCCAGGCGAGCGAAGAGACGAAGGAAGGCAGGAAGTGGACGCGGAGAAAGTGGAGAAGGAAGAAAGGAAGGGATACCAACATCAAGAAAAATACATCGGCAGAGAGTCGAACCCAGCAAACAGCAGAGAGGTGAGGCAGTACCAAGCAAAACCACAGCCGACCCGGAAACCAGGCGGCGACAGTCCAGCAGCTGGAGGTGTCAACTGAACGAGAGGGTGACGAGGGACCGCCCTCCCCCCGCCAAAGTAGGCTGTCCAGGTTCGCAGTGCGAGGCCTGGTGAGGTGTCCCCGAGATGTAATTCAACCAAATGTAAAGTGTTTACCACACAAACCCCCCTCCACCATACTCCAACAAGGGCGAGAGAGTGCAGCAAGAATATATTTTGCTACCGAGTGCACAGTGAACGATTATTTCAGTAATTTCTAAACCGTAAGTTTTAAGTGTTGAGAGGCCTTCAGCTCAGTTATCGAGGCCAATTCTATAGTGTAATTATGTGTGCAAACACGTGCAGTAACCACTAATAATTCCACGAAAAAAGATGCGGGACATTATCCTCATTGTACCAGAGTTCAATTCATCAGTCGCACTGTTTACAGTGTTTACTTTTGTTTACCATTGTGTTAGGTTTACTTGTTGGTAAGTGAGGGATATTAGTTAAGTATGTGTTAGGATTAGAGATCAGTCGCACTGTTTACCGGTGTTTACTTTTGTTTACCATTGTGTATCACCAGTTAGTTTATTGTTTACCGAGGTAACAAAGTGTTTACTAGTGGTTTCCCACAAGGTTTGCATATTGTTATTTTATTGTTTATCGATGTTTATACATTTTTACCAGCTGTTTACTGCCAGCTTTGGTTGGGGTTAAGTAACCGATATTTGTTAGTGTAATATGTGTTAGAATTAGAGATTTAGGCCCCAGCTGAGATAAGAATATTTGTTTTTTTTGTCGCCAGAGTCAAAGTGCGTAAAAAGGCAGCTAGGAAGGAGGTATGTGATTCTTTCCGCCCGCAGCAAGACCGTCCGGGGCGCGGCAAGAGGCAGGATAAGAAAAATTGTTTTGTTGAGAGGCCTACCAGCCCTCACAAATAAAGTGTTTACTTTGCTGCCAGGGTCAGTGTTGTAAGTTTATCTTTGCCCCTTCACACCGCTCGTTAAGCGGCAGGGAGTGTGCTGAAAGATAACCAAACAAAATACCAGTAAGAAATACCAGTAAAATAACAACCTGTAACTACACAAGTAAACAGAGATGCGTGCGGCAGAACAGAGTAGAATGAGTAAGTAACCAATGTATTGTTGTAGTAATGTAAGAGAAGTGTGAATTGTTAGCAGGATTACTTAGTTTGTAATTGTTAGAACCTAATGTCAATTTGCGAGATTCTGGAATCACCCCCCTCCCCTTCAGCATTAGAGTCATGGAATGGAGAATCCATTAGACAAACCAGGGACAAGAGAGGCAACGACATTTCAGATAACGCCTCCCGCACTAGGTCAGAGCGAAAAGAGGGGAAAAGGGAGGCTTCAACTAGACGAGGGGAAAAGGGGAGCAGATAGCTACCCAGCTGTCACACAAAACACATGCGCTTGGGCAGCCACCATTACCAGCGAGCGCAGAGGCAAAGAGCAGTGACCCAGATAGATTCAAAATTAACCAATGCTGTTTACAGGCTGTTCAACAGCGAAGTAACCAGGGGGGATTGACGCATGACGAGTATGAGTACATTCCCGGAGACAAGTGGTAGCCCCAGACCGAGAGGCGCCATTCCATGAGAAGATGCAGTCGTGCGCCATATGGCGACGAGGC
Source organism: Clitarchus hookeri (assembly GCA_002778355.1). Classification (NCBI taxonomy): domain Eukaryota; kingdom Metazoa; phylum Arthropoda; class Insecta; order Phasmatodea; family Phasmatidae; genus Clitarchus; species Clitarchus hookeri. The sequence goes on along the minus strand of NQII01001589.1, from coordinate 467,429 downwards.
GAGCAGACATTCAGTCAGTGAGTCAATAGTGACGTCACCGGGAAGAGAACCCGGGAACAGCCAAAACTTCATGTGTAAATTCCCGAGACAAACCCAGTAAAAGTGCCGAGAACTTATGAGTTCATTTCCGAAAACATAGTCGCAATTTCCACGGTGGGGAAGTCAGAAAAGCGGGCCGGACCATTGCGGACGTCGCCGCAGCCGAGGAGACGCGCTCCTTTACAAACAACGCCAGCCGAGGTCGCCTAGGAAGTACAATGTCCCGGAAACCAGTCCCAAACTTCCGAGAGAGTCAGTCAAAGCCGCAGGAAGAAGCAAGCTGAGTACAGAACGCCAACGAGAGCCAGTCCGAGGGCCTGAACTAGGGCCACCCAAATCATCAGGCCTCAATACCAACAAAGATAACTCACCAAAAGCCACAGCCACAGATAAGTAGAGAAACGTCCCCCTTCAACAACCTCCCATGATGCATAGCATTCAGCCCACCAGTACTTCAGGCCTACGACTTACAGGAGGACTCAGTCTCACCAGTCTGTGTAAAAACCAATGTGACCTTCAGACCAATAAAATACTGGTGTGTTAAATAATGGGGAATACAAGTAATTGTTTACCCATAATGCAACAACCTCTAGTGCCCATAGCCTGCACCCAAATAATTTATTTTAACTTGTTACTACTAGGCCACCTCAGTTATACAGGACGGTGGCCAGTAGTTTATATAGTTAAATTATTTAGGTGCAGACTAAGTGCACCTGAGGCTGTTGCATTAGGGGTAAACAAATACTGGTAATCTCAGTTATTTAACACACCAGTATTTTATTGGTCTGAAGGTCACATTGGTTATTTACACAGACTGGCGAGACTGAGCCCCTTGCAAGTCGTAGGCCTGAAGGGCTGGTGGGCTGGATACTATGCGTCGAGGAAGGTTGTTGAAGGGTGACGTTTCTATACTTTTCTGTGACTGCGGCTTTTGGTGAGTTGTCTTCATTGGTAGCTGAGGCATGGTGAGTTGGGTGGCCCTTTGTCAGGCCCTCGGACTGCCTCTCGTTGGCGTGCTGTACTCGGCTGGCTTCATCATGCGGCTTTGACTGACTCTCTCGGAAGTCCGGGACTGGTTTCCCGGGTCTTTTGCTTCCTCGGCGACCTCGGCTGGCTTTACTCATGGGAGAGCGCGTCTCCTCAGCTGCGGCTCGCGTTTCTGACTTCCTCACCACGTAAAATGCAACTATGTTTTTGGAAATGAACTCATAAGTGCTCGGCACTTTTACTGGGTTTGTCTCGGGAATTTACACATGAACTTTCGGCTGTTCCTGGGTTCTCTCCCCGGTGATGTCACTATTTACTCACTGACTGACTGACTGCTCACCTCGTCGCCATATGGCGCACGACTACGTCTTCTCGGGGAATGGCGCCTCTCGGACTGGGGCTACCACTCGTCTCCGGGAATTTACTCATATTCTCGGTACTGTTCTCATGACACGACTGATTACTCCCGTGTCTGATTCGCCTACCGTTTAGGCTACATCTTTCTCGTCTCGCNTACTGTTCTCATGACACGACTGATTACTCCCGTGTCTGATTCGCCTACCGTTTAGGCTACATCTTTCTCGTCTCGCGGCTGTACCGTCGAACTACTCCCAGCTCGGCTGACGATAATTGCTCCCGAACAACTGACTGCGAACAACTTATTGTACATTACTGCCTTGGCCGGGTCCGAACTCCGGCTTGGTGATACAACTGCCTCTCGCACTAACTGCCTCCTCCGTCTCGCATCGCGGCTGCCGAACAATCCCTCGGCAACAACTGATTACCACTGATCTCGAACGACTGACCACGACTGTCTGACCCCGAACCTTGGCTACTCCGGAATTTAACCAGTCTCTCGCTATACTCTAGTTCGCTGTCTGCAATTTGTCGCGAGAGAAATTGGGAATTCCCCTGTGTCAACTGGGGTGGAGATAGGGTGGGGTAGATGGTTTCCCAGGATTCCTGTAATCGGCGTCAGCAGTAATTCTCGTCGGGGGCACCCCCTGTTTCCTTCATAGAGGGCTTATACCAACAAATTCTAGGGACTTACTCTGTGACTCTCGATTTCGGGTTCTTTCCCGCAAAGTTTCGTTGTCACCTGCCTGCCCTGGCTGGCTGGCATTCTGCCCAGGACAACTATAGTAGGGTGTGAAAACAGCGCAATTACTATCCTATGTACCTGTCACATGTCAATCCCCCCTTGCTACTTCGCTGTTGAACAATTCTTGGAACAGTACACAGCCGCTAGTGATATACACTGAGGCGAAAAAAGTCATGGGATACCTCCTAATATCGTGTCGGTCCTCCTTTTGCCCGGCGAAGTGCATTTTTCCGAAAACATAGTGATAGTTTCCGCGGTGGGGAAGTCAGAAAAGTTGGCCAGACCATTGCGGACGTCACCACAGCCGAGGAGACGCGCTCCTTTACAAACAACGCCAGCCGAGGTCACCTAGGAAGTACAAAGACCCGGAAACCAGACCCGGATTTCCGAGAGAGTCAGTCAAAACCGCAGGAAGAAGCGAGCTGAGTACTGCCTCTATAGAGCCTATAATTGCGAAAGTGTAGCTGGTGTAAGAGTTTGTGCACGATCTGACTTATCGATTATGTCCCATAAATGTTCGATGGGATTCATGTCGGACGATCTTGATGGCCAAATCATTCGCTGGAACTGTCCAGAATGTTCTTCAAACCAATCGTGATAAGTTGTGGCCTGGTGACATGGCACATTGTCATCCATAAAAATTCTAACGTTGTTTGGGTACATGAAGTCCATGAATGGCTGCAAGTGGTCTCCAAGTAACCGAACATAACCCTTTCCAGTCAATGATCGGTTCAGTTGGACCAGAGGACCCAGTCCATTCCATGTAAAAACAGCACACACCATTATGAAGCCACCACCAGCTTGCACAGTTCCTTGTTGACAACTTGAGTCCATCGATTTGTGGGGTCTGCGCCACACTCGAACCCTACCATCAGCTCTTACCAACTGAAATCGGGACTCATCTGACCAAGCCACGGTTTTCCAGTCTTCTAAGGTCCAGCCCATATGGTCACGAGTCCAGGAGAGGCGATTCAGGCGATGTAATGCGGTTAGTAAAGGTATTCGAGTCGGTCTTTTGCTGGCATAGCCCAGTACAGCCAAAGTTCGCCGCACTGTCCTAACGGACACATCCGTTGTACGTCCCACATTGATTCCTGTGGTTATTTCACGCAGAGTTGCTTGTCTGTTAACTCTGACAATTCTCCGCACACGTCATTGGTCTCGGTCATTAAGTGCAGGCGGTCTGCCACTGCGTTGTCCATGGTGGGAGGGTATGCCTGAAATTAGGTATTCTCGGTACACTCTTGACACTGTTGATCTCGGAATGTTGAATTCCCTAACCATTTCCGAAATGGAATTTCCCATGCGTCTAGCTCCAACTACAATTCCGCGTTCAAAGTCTGATAATTCCCGTTGTGCGGCCATAAACATGTCAGAAACCTTTTCACATGAATTACTTGACTACAACTGAAAGCCCAACCAATGCACTGCCCATTTTGTATGTGATACTACTGCCATCTCTATGTTTGCATGTTGCTATCCCATAACTTTTGTCACCTCTGTGTAAATAATTGGGATGAACAGGAAACGTGTAGGTGTATAAAATTTTATTTGAGAGGTACATCAAAGCATAGTATGATAATGCCATTCAAAACAGAATTGTGGAACATATCACATATGCAGAAATTTCAAATTGATTAAGAAAAGTTTTCGGGTCAGTAAATGCAGGAAACAAATACACACAGTTGTACAAAAAAAAAAAGAAAAATATTGGTGAATGTTGTCAGTCTCATGTAGAGGACATGTTGTATTACAAAAATAAATACAACCCCAACATGCCAGAGCAGAAATTTATAGAAATACTTTGGAATCCTTTATTGGCCTCCATGGCGGACAAAATAATAGGACTACAGAACGACACATAAAAATAGTTGATTAGCAATCTTCATAGAGTCAAAATAGAGTTGTAAAGGTATATTGAGTCTGTAATTATGACATCACCCAACCACGAAAACGGAAAACCCAAAACTGAGATAACTAAGCTAAAAGGGTAGATTGCAAAACTAACTGTGGGCACACATAAAAACTACAGTTCACAACACAATATTTATAAATGTAACCGTTACCCAAAGAGAACATATCACACAAACCAGAACAGAAGAAATTATACAGCAGGCAAATGAACTAATAGGGGAGTTCCAAATAACACCCAGTCTCTTATAATTATTCATCAAGAATACACTCCTTTCCCAAACACAACATATAAGAGAAGCTAACAAAAGAGACTAAATAAGGGGCTAGGAGAGGATTTGAAATTCACAAACCACATTATGGAAACAATGATTAAAATGAGGAGGAAAATAGTCGTGGAAAAACCTAATTATCAGTGAAAACATAAAACACATAACAGTGGAAACAATGGATAAATACATGTTAAAAATAATTTTAAAAAAATAGGTTCTGAAAGGGTTCAGCATGATATCTACGTTGATACTACAAAAAATAACACGTATAAAGGTAGATCACAAAGTATTCCAAGAAATAAAGCGTATGCAGAGATAACAAAATAGAAGTCTAACCCAGACATTAAGTGTTCCTCAATGTCTGAAAGTATGGGCACTTTTCACAATTACGGCGAACAAGGGAAAAAAAAACCAAATCAAGTCGCAAATTCATTTCAGTAAATATGATCCACTTCAGAAATCACATTTCTAAGTTAGAGGACACGTGCAGAGAAATACGCGTGAGCAGTTTAGTAAGGCATAAAACATTATTACTAAACAGAGCATGGTTCAAACACGCGGAAACTCGTGGAAGTCAGACAGACAGAAGAATTGCAAGCAAAGGAAATACTGTGTAAAACAGAAACAAGGAAATTGCGAAAATTGCAAAATTGCCAAAATGCATTCTTAGTTTTTTATGGGCATCGCAGTAAAGAATGAGATCTGTTTCCAAAGCAAGAGTTCGAATTTCAAACAGATATTCCAGGTCGCTTTATACAATTCAAAACGAAGTTCGGCCTACAACTGGTAAATATATTTATCAACACTGAAGCCACTTCATGGCAGTAGAGAGTAACTCACAACAAGTATGTGCATTCGGCTAACGGTGATGAAATGTCGTCCTTAGATGTGGCCGAGTCAGCTAAACCCACGCAAAAACACATGGATAGTCGTAGCAGTAGACAAACAAAACAACAGTACCAACAGCACAGGACCGTTTATAAACTGCAGGGTAATGATTAAGTTTAGGGACTTTTCTGTAAAAAAAAAAACCCAAAAAGTGGTATATTTCCACTCTACTAATTACTTAGAACACGAATATACTAGGGGCATTAACGTACGACTAATTTCTTAATATGTGCCCACCTAACCTAACAGAACCTAACCCCACGATGAGTGAATCACTATTTTACATTTTTAAACTATCCTAGGACTGTAGGGTTTTATACTAACCTAGGATTGTAAGGTTGTAAAGTAATATAAGATTACACAATATTAATCAAATCTCCGATCAACACCCTATAATCACAGACTAGATGGGAACCCTATAATCCTACATTAGTTTAAATAACTGCAATCCTAGGTTAGTTAAAATCGCTGCAATCCTAGGTTAGTTTAAAAATGAAAAATAGTAATTCACCCATCGTGGGGTTAGGTTCTTTTAGGCTAGGTGGGCACATATTATACAATTAGTCATACATTAATGACGCTACTATAGTCGTGTTCTGTGTTACCTACCAATAATCCTAGGTTAGTTTGGAAAGAATGTGAAATTATGGGGTAAAAACGTCCGGAAAAAGGCCTTGTTTGAATTATGTAATATAACGACATTTGCACGTTAAGCTACCTGTTAGAATTTGTGGGTTTTACACTAAACTACGAATTTAGGATTTTAGGGATTTAAAGGAACCATAAAACACACCAAAATAATATCAATATACTCACCAATGTAGGTGGGTGGTACATACCTCTGTTAACGGCCCATTCAACCTCAGCTCACTCGATGAAATCACAATCTTGCACAAAGTGCCACATATGCGCATATAACACACTGAAACACTCGTTTACAGCCGAATATACATACAGAAGCACTCGTTAATAGACTAATCTAACACACAAAAGCAGTCTTTCTCTCTTGATCCGTTTTAAATCCGCCGGATTAGAACGACATGAAACATGTTGGCAAAGGCGCGCAGGCGACTGACCAGGTTAAAAATTGTCCGTTAAAATGCCCGTGATGACATCCGTCGCCACCAGGTAGCGTGTGCAATTTGCAATGCGCAGCCATTATTAATGGCGGTAGACGTTAATAGATGTAAACAAACAAATACGCAATTTCTTTAAATATGTTCTACATATTTTAACATTATGCCCTCTTGAATATGGACAATGTAAGTTGTGCAGAACCCATTAATGCAACTTTTGTTGGTCTGGGACGTTTCGTTCAGAAACGTAAACAAACTCTCTGAACAATCATTTTGCAATTTTGTTCAATTTTTAAAAATACGTTGTACTTATTCTAAAGCTATGCCCCTAGTATATTCGTGTTCTACATGATTAGTAGAGTGGAAATATACCACTTTTTGGGGGGTTTTTTTTTTACAGAAAAGTCCCTAAACTTAATAATTACCAACTGCAGTGCCATTAAAACTTCCACGCCCAGAGTAGAAGTCAAAATACGGGGCAGGCAGTATTATGCATTATTAGATACGGCAGGGCCGGATTTCCCAAGTTGCCACCTGTAGGCCAATGACAAAATGCCGCCCACTCCCCAATATGTTATTTTTTATCATTCTTTCTTCATTTATTATTTTATAATCCACAGCAACGATACAATTTAAGATAATGAATTAACTTGTTATAAAACTCTGTAATTTGCGATAGTAAGCTTAACTTTTTATTTGTTAGTATTTATTTTAGTCTTCCTTTTGACAAAGTCATTGATGTCTCATACAGTAACACACACACACTCTCTTTTATATATATACATGGGCAAGAGATCTGGGGATATTGCTGGCCAAAGAAGCACGTTGACATCATGGAGGCAGGCCAGAGGTACCTGTGTTGTGTGAGGCCGGGCATTTTTCTGCTGGAAAATGGGTGGTCAGGCTGCACCAGGAAGGGGAACATAAATGGTCACTGAATTTCCTGGACGTATCGCCACACCATCAGTATTCCTTCAATCACCACCAGTGAAGTGCAGGAATCTTAAAGGAAATGGCACACCACACGAGGACACCTCTCGTTGGGGTGGTGTGCCACTCTACGATGCTGGAAAGGACGTCTCCAAACTCTTGGCAGTCATCTGTAACCAGACAGAACCATGATTCGTCGCTGAACACTACTCTTTGCCAATCTACAAGTTACCATTGTGCCTGTTCCAGGCAGAAGGTCGCACATGCTCGACGATGCTCAGGTATTGGCAGACGTCATAAGGGACGCCTCGAAAACAGATCCTGCTAGTCGACTGGATATAGTACTGGTGGACACAGGTTTATCACCTGCTACAGTGGCATGTCCCTAGAGGGTACGCAGCTATGCCCGGGTAGTGATTTACATCCTGTGTCTCACCATAAAACGATCCTCTCTGCATGTGGTCCTTCGGGGTCGACCCGAGCCTTCTTGACAGGTGTGTACCCCCCTGATCTCACTCTATCCAGAACCGGCTCACAGTGTAAGTAGTATACTTGCTTTAAAGAATTTAGAGCAAAAGTGGAAAATGAAACTTATAACAAAAGAATTAAAACATTGAGAAGTGACAATGGAGGTGAGTTTTGTAATAAAGAATTTGATACATACTTGCTAAAGAAGGGATTAATCATCAAAAAACAAGCGCTTACACACCAGAGCAAAATTGATTATGTGAACGCCGTAATCGCACAATCGTGGAGAAAGCGAGGTGCCTGTTGTTTGACGCAAACTTAGGCAAAGATTTTTGGGCTGAGGTGACAAACACAGCTGTTTATCTTCAGAATCGAACTGTAGCATCGGTGTTGAATGGAAAAACGCCATTTGAAATGTGGACAGGAAGAAAACCTGACATAAACCATCTGAGAATATTTGGCAGTACTGTGATGGTTCATGTAGCAAAGAAAAGAAGACAAAAATGAGACAAGAAGTCAGAGAAACATATATTGATGGGATTTCCAGAAAATGTCAAAGGTTACAGACTTTACAACCCAAGGACTAAATCTATGACAACTAGCAGATATGTCATCATCATGGAAAAATAAGCTATCATACCAGTAAATAAGAGCACATCTAATGCTGAACAAAAATAAGAAAGTTTATATTCAGTGGGGGACACTTCTGCAAAAAATGAATAGTCAGTGATAGAATCATCTGGTGAGTTGTATGTACCAAGTGAAGGTGAAGACACTGATGATACTACTGAAACGACTGAACCAGAAAACAGGCCGACGAGGAGCAGAAAGAAACCAGATCGTTTAGGATTTTCAGATATGTGTGTTGAAGAAAATGCATTTGATGATGCGAGCGGCTTATCTCCGGAAGAAGCACTAAAAGGACCTGAAAGAGAGGAGTTGTTAAAGGCTGTGAATGAAGAACTTAAGTGTTTTGATGATAATAGTGTGTGGGAGTTGGTAGATGCTCCAAAAAGTGGTACGGTTGTGAAGTGCAAATGGGTTCTAAGAAAGAAATATGACAACTATAATAATATTCGTTATCGTGCTGGGCTCGTGGAATGTGGTTATATGCAAAAACAAGGTGTGGACTATTCAGAGACATTTTCACTTGTTGTTAGGCATACAACACTGAGTTTGTTATTTGCATTATCTGCTCAGTTAGGTTTAAACATAACACTTCTTGACGTGACTACGGCTTTCTTGAATGCGGAGCTTGAGGAAATAATTTATATGCAAAAACCAGATGGTTTTCCTGTAACAAAAAGTTGTGGAAAATCACTTAAATTAAAATGGGCCATTTATGGCTTAAAGCAGTCTTCAAGAGCATGGTACAAGAAGATCGATGAGTGTCTCATCAGAATGGGTTATAAGCGTTCTATGATAGAGTCTTGTTTGTATACCAAAAATAAGAATAGTCGCAGAACAATTGTTACACTTTATGTCGACAACTTCTTTATTTCTTATAATGATGATAATGAAACTATGTGTTTAAAAAATGCATTATAAAGTCACAGTTTAAAATCAAGGACTTGACTAAAAAAAAATTATATAAACCAATTATTAAAAAAATTTCAAATGACAGAATGTAAAATTGTAGATACTCCTTTAGAGGCTAAATTAAATATTACTAAAGAGGAAAATTGTAAAGACCAAATGCCATACCAACAGCTTATTGGAAGTATTAAGTATTTGGCAGTTTTAACTAGGTCTGATATAGCATTTGCGATTAGTTACTTACGCCAATTTAATAACTGTTATAATCGGGAAACATGGTTGTTTGCTAAGCGAGTGCTGAGGTACTTAAATAAAACCAAGCATTTTGGTCTCAAATGTAGAAAAAACGGAAATCCGCAGTTAGAATGGTTTGTTTATGCTGATTGGGGAAATAATGTTATAGATAGGAAGTCATACACTGGCTTGTGCTTTGTATTGGCTGGGTGTGCAATCTCATGGTAAACAAAGAAACAGAAAACCGTAGCTTTATCAAGCACGGAAACAGAATACATGGGTGTCACATAAGCGTGTAAGGAAGCAATATATTTGCGCAACATGTGTGAAATAACTGGAGATCCATAACCTATAACTGTGTTTAATGACAATCAAGGGGCACTTAAACTCTGTAAATAATGTTAAGCGAACTAAACACATTGATGTGCGCTATAATTTTGTAGAGAAAGTGTCAGTAGTAAAATTGTAGAACTGAAATACTTGGATACAAATGAGATGCCAGCTGACTTGTTAACCAAGAGTTTGAACACTGTTAAACATTATCACCTCATAAATAAGTTGGGTATTCAATTTGTTTAGATTTTGTGTATCATTTAAATGTGCACACTTATTTGATATAGTTGGGTGTTGTCATAATATCATAATAAGTAACTACTGCTGCCATCTAGTTAGTTTGTACTCTTTGGTTTGTCCTCTTTGGTTTGTACTCTTTGGTTCTTTGAATATATTCATTCGATCACTAGTCAGTAACTAGCATGGTTGTTTCATTTTGGAAACATGCAATACCATATGGAGAGTTTTACGTTAAAAATATGTCAGGATTCCACACAGAGAAGGCTGGAAGAATATCGTTGACGAGTTCTGGAGCCTCTGGAATTTTCTGAACTGCTTTGGTGCTGTTGATGGAAAGAACATTGACATTCCAGCCCTAAAAAACAGTGGGAGTGAATATTTTAACTATAGGAGTAGGAACAGTATTGTGCTGATGGCCATGTGCGATGCCAGGTACAAATTTACCTTGGTGGACATTGGGGCATATGATAATATACACTGAAGAGCAAAAAAAACTGGTATAGGCGTGCGTATGCAAATAACAGAGGTGTGGAACCAATCAGAGTAACGCGATGCGGTTGGCAGCTAAATAGATTACTGCTGCTACAATGGCAGGTTATCAAGATTTAAGTAAGTTTGAACATAGTGTTATAGTCGGCGCACGAGAGATGAGACATAGCATCTCCCACGTAGCGATAACATTTGGATGTTCGCATACGACCATTTCACGAGTGTACCATGAATATCGGGAATCCAGTAAGTCATCACATCTTCGACATCGCTGCGGCCGGAAAAAGATCGTGAAAGAATGGGACAAACAATGACTGACGAGAATCATTACACATGACAGACGTGCAAACCTTTCTCAAATTGGCGCAGATTGGATTTTAGGACTGCCCTGCAGGATTCATGGTGTGAATTGCCTCCTCCCTGCATACCTTTCGACATTAGTCGAGTTCATGCCACGTCGTCTTGCGGAACTTCTGCTTGCCCGGGGGCGGGGGGAGGGGGGCTACACGATATTAGGCAGGTGTACCAATTTTTTTGGCTCTTCAGTGTATAAGTAGTGCACAAATATATATCGTCAAAAAGTTTCCATTTCAACCATGTCGTTCTAATCATTATTACCAGAGTGATTAGCGTGGCTTTCGAGTTGTAGGCATGCCTTTGTGGTTACAGTAACTACTTGTTGTACATTGTGTGTGCATTTTTTTTTAACAGGGACACCTAACTAGGAATAATTTTCAATTATAATCATTAGTGATAATTTTTCTGTGTTTTGGTCTCCAGCAATTGGAAATTTGTTGTTATTTCAGGGGCTGGCAATGATTCTAGCATTTTTTCGGAGTCCGGTTTTGGGACTGCAATTACCAATGGAGATCTCAATCAGGTTCCGAACAGGCCACTGCCCAATGCAGACATGGAAATGTCATTTTGGGGTGTCGCTGACCAAGCATTTCCTTTGTCACTGCATATTATGAGGCCTTATGCTGGGCACAACTTACCTGACAGCAAGAGAATTTTCAATTACAGACTTTCCAGAGCTAGGTGTGTTATTGAAAATACATTTGGGATTTTGACAACAAGATAGCGTGCATTACGATCTCGGTTGCATGCAGAGCCGGTTATAGTGGGGAATTATGTAAAGGCAGCAATTCGCCTCCACAATTTTGTTATGGAAAGTAGTCCGACAAACAGAAATCTGTACTGCCCAGCAACATATGTTGACAGTGAGGTAAATGGTGCAATTATACCTGGGGAATGGCGTCAACATATTGAAGCGACACCTCTTCATCAAGATCTGGGAAGTATTGGTGCCAACAACTCGGCTAGAGCTGCCATTACAACACGGAATGTATTATGCGATTATCTTAACAATCAAGAAGGGGAAGTTGTTTGGCAGTATGACACCGTTAATCAGGGCTGGCAAGGAATGTTATAAATTCAATAAACAAGACTTAAGGGAAAAAATTGTAGCTTGCTGTATTTCAGAACATAACCACTTAGATTTAGTATTGGTTCATTAATATTGCAGTATTTCTAATAATTAGTTACAGCTTAAGTATAATATAGGTATATTTGCAATGTTGTACATTTTCTAGTTTGTTCTTGTTGTGAACATCTTAGTTTTAATCTGCAGAACATGGCAAATAATTGTTTGGTGTAATGCTGGTAGGGCCTTATAAATATGTTTACATATTTTCTTTGGCCGTATATATAATTAAATTCATAGTTAATTTTTCCTATGTTAGGTTTTGCCAGATTTGTTCAGCTTTTTAAAAAATGTTTATTAGTTGATATGAGGTGTGTTTGTGCATATAATAGCAATGCAGAGTATAAGGGTAAGTGTTTTTAAAGCATAGGTTTGTTTAATAGTACTTCAAAATTTATTTCTTGCTGTGGTGATTCCAGGAATGACAACTTATCCCATATATCATATGCTGGTGAGTCACACTCAATAGAATCTGGAAAATGTTTGTTGATTTAAAGTGGCATTAATGACTGGCCTGTTTGTAACCTACTGTATCCATGTAATATGTGCTTCATAAATTTGAGAACAGTCTCTTGTAGAACAAAGTCTCACAAATCACTCCAAAACATATGTTACAAAACTGCCAATTTTTCTGTGGGCAATAAAAAAAAATACTGATGGAAATAGTCCCAATGCTGTTATTTGTAATAATAAAAAATAGAGTTAAATTTCATGCTGTTATTGAAAACTTGACATACAAATATATATATATATATTTTTTTTTTTAACAAAATCTATATGCTTATCTGTTTCTAGAAATTCTTATGAAGTATATTCTTCCTTCAACTGGTATAAAACATCGTACATCCTCTTCTTTGCCACCATCTGATGTTGTTCTGGAATATCGTCCAACTCCAGCATCATGATCTGTGAAAATATTCATTCTTTGTTTTTTTTTTTTTTTGTAAACTATTGGTTGAATTCTCTCTTAATGGCCTTGCTGCAATTAGATCGTTAAGTGAGTTGATTGACTGTATGAGAGTAGACTCTGTTTGTTTACCCCTTTCCTTACGCAGTCTGACAGATCTATTATCCTGTGGATTACATCGTCGTTTATTCCCGTCAACTGCCACAGGACTGGGCCCTGAACAGGTTTCTGGATCGCTGTTGTCACTCTCAGCGATACAGTCAGTGAGGTTATTTATTGGTGGTGAGAGCTACAATTCCAGTTCGGAATTCCACAAGCTTCCCGACTGCTCTGCACAGCTTGATTGTGCAGACTCTTGACTAAATATGCTCGTTGTTCTGAAAAAGAGAAATTTGCCAGTTAAAAACTAGTAATGGTATTTTAAAGTACGTTGAAAACAGAGTTAACATGTAACACGTGGGCGTGTGTAAGGGTGGTTCAGGGGGTGTAGCTGAAACCCTATTAGCTTCACGTTATTAGGGAAAATGAAAAGGATTTCTCGTAATTTGGTATTGTTCCCTGGTTATATTGTGTACTCGAAAGATTTAACAAGTTATTATTTACTGAATTCATCACCATAACAACACGAAAGCTTCACTTCACATCAACAAATATTTTTTTCCACAAGTGATAATTTCACATGTGTGGAAACAATGTGTTACACTTGGTTCATGTATTAAAAAATAATTTCTTAAAATATAGTTATACTTTGACTTCGCTACGTGCAAATATGTACATGGCCTCATGAAATGGTGATGAAACGAAAATTCAGGCTAAAAAAAAGTGTAAATTTTGTCTTATTTTGTTGCAGATAAACACAATATGTTTTTATGTAATGTTTTACAATGAGCTAAATAAGTTCCCAAAAAAACTGTTGCTCTTGGATGAAAACACTACTATTAAATTCTACAAAGAAAAACGAAAGCAAGATTAAGCTGGGTATTGGTCATGGTAAAAACAATCTGCTATAATGAGAAATTATAGTCTCCAAAGAGCAAACATTATGCCAGAGGACTGTTGCAGCAAGTTGTGCAGACCTCAGAAATAAAATTTTCTGAGAGATTTTTATTTCTTTGTGTTTAGAGGATTTGCTATTTTTACGACTACATATTACAACACAGTGTTTATACATATGTGTTTTTTAAGCTGAAGTTGCACAACTACAGGTACTTCTTGTAAAATTCCCACACTCTGCCACTTGGTGCCTCGCTACCTGAAGGTATGTTTTTGGATTTTCTATACCGCCTCCAAAAATTATCTCTTAGCAGCTTCCACCTGCTCTGGGAATCTGCAATATAACAAATAAATATTTAATAAATATATATAAACAGGGCAGCACGGGGCTACAATTTCTTAAACCAAGAAACCTAAACTTACCTTTGATATCCAGTACTTCGTTTATGTATTTCCATCTTTGTTCTTTGTAATTATTTTCACGGTACTGCTTGTGCTTTGTGTCGTACAGCGACGGACTTTCTTTTACGAGATAAAATAAGATTTCCATCACTGAATTATTGCCTTCCATAATTACGTGCAATGTCTACTGAAGTCAACATGCACACTATCAAAATACAAATAATAAACAGTCCTGCAGCAATATTTGTTTGCATCATGTGATTGCAAGTGCGACATCTGATTGGTTGGAAATTTTCGGCAGTAGGCAGTCGAGCAGTCGAAGATAAAGATGGACCAGCTCCGACGACTGGACTGCTGACTGCCCGACTGCTGACTGCACGTTGTGAATGTGTGTATTTAAGTTGAGCAACTCATCTATGACTGCCGACTGCGAGCTGCCGACTGCCAACTGTGCATTGTGAATAAGGCCCCCAGCTCACACCGCACTATACTGGAGAGCAGTTAATGTTAAATTCTATTATGAGGAAACAATGTCTCTAAAGTATGCAGCACATTATAAATAAATGTAAATTTACATGGAAACAGAATAAACCACTATCAGTTAAATTAATATCACCAAAATAATATGTTATAACTAACGTGCCAGCAACACTGAGTATCGTGTGTTTCAACAGGTCATTAAACAAACACTTTCCATCCGCAGACGTTGGTAGCACTGAAATTCGACTGCTGTGCAGTTGTCACCTTGTAGTTTGTATGGAAGTGCTAATCTACGCATCACACCTGCATGATAAGCGAGCTCCCACACACGCACAAGCACAAATGGCGATCCCTATTCATTGGATTCAAAACCATTCCTTCGATATTAAACGATTGCATCTTGATCCAGGCATACATCATAACATTATTATCATTTTATAAGCAATTGCAAACTAATCAGGTTACATATAACATATTTCCGAGTTACCCCGATGTTTCAGAAATGCATATAATAGACGTCAAATATATATTTCCATTTATTAAACATACTAAATACAATTATTTCAGCAGTGCACTTATTGTTGTTATGTTTATGCCGACAATTATACTTTACATATGCATAATGCAATTATCTATCTGCACTAAGAAGGTTGCTAATAAAAATGAAAATATGTAATACTCGCGTGCCAAACTCTCGCCAGCGTAGACCGGTAATACCCAGTAAATCTTATGGCTAATACCATGTTCATGTAGAAGCATCAGATAACATGGAACACATCAACGCCGACCGGCATTTAGCGTGTGTAGCTCCACAGCATATTGAATAAACACACACACATAATTTCAAGGTATACTGTAGTACCATAATAAAACTATTCACGACATCACATGTGATACAATGAATAAATTTATACACTGAGGTGACAAAAGTCATGGGATACCTCCTAATATCGTGTCGGACCTCCTTTTGACCGGCGAAGTGCAGCAAGTCGACATGGCATGGACTCAACAAGTCGTTGGAAGTCCCCGGCAGAATTATTGAGCAATGTTGCCTCTATAGATGTACATAATTGCGAAAGTGTAGCCAGTGCAGGAGTTTGTGCACGAACTGACTTCTCGATTATGTCCCATAAATGTTCGATGGGATTCATGTCGGGCGNTTCGAAAGTGTAGCCAGTGCACGAGTTTGTGCACGAACTGACTTCTCGATTATGTCCCATAAATGTTCGATGGGATTCATGTCGGGCGAACTTGGTGGCCAAATCATTCCCTGGAATTGTCCAGAATATTCTTCAAACCAATCGCGAACAGTCGTGGCCCGGTACATGGCGCATTGTCATCCATAAAAATTCCATCGTTGTTTGGGCACATGAAGTCCATGAATGGCTGCAAGTGGTCTCCAAGTAGCTGAACATAACCCATTCCAGTCAATGATCGGTTCAGTTGGACCAGAGGATCCAGTCCATTCCATGTAAAAACAGCACACACCATTATGAAGCCACCACCAGCTTGCACAGTTCCTTGTTGACAACTTGAGTCCATCGATTCGTGGGGTCTGCGCCACACTCGAACCCTACCATCAGCTCTTACCAACTGAAATCGGGACTCATCTGACCAAGCCACGGTTTTCCAGTCTTCTAAGGTCCAGCCCATATGGTCACGAGTCCAGGAGAGGCGATACAGGCGATGTAATGCGGTTAGTAAAGGTATTCGAGTCGGCCTTCTGCTGGCATAGCCCAGTACAGCCAAAGTTCGCCGCACTGTCCTAACAGACACGTCCGTCGTACGTCCCACATTGATTCCTGCGGTTATTTCACGCAGTGTTGCTTGTCTGTTAACTCTGACCATTCTGCGCACACGTCGTTGGTCTCGGTCATTAAGTGCAGGCGGTCGGCCACTGCATTGTCCATGGTGGGAGGTTATGCCTGAAATTAGGTATTCTCGTCACACTCTTGACACTGTGGATCTCGGACTGTTGAATTCCCTAACCATTTTCAAAATGGAATGTCCTATGCGTCTAGCTCCAACTACCATTCCGCGTTCAAAGACTGTTAATTCCTGTCGTGCGGCCATAATCACGTCAGAAATTTTTTCACATGAATTACTTGACTACAAATGAAAGCCCAACCAATGCACTGCCCATTTATACATTTTGAATGTGATACTACTGCCATCTGTATATTTGCATATTCCTAACCCATGACTTTTGTCCCCTCTGTGTATAAAGAGAGCAAGTAATACACACGGGCTTACACACTCTCACGCCAATAAAAGCATGTAACACGAAAGTTGGTACAACGTGCAAAACTTCGTCATGATGTCACGGAAACACAACTTGATGACTATGGCTTCTTGGGCATAATGAAGATTATTTCGCTCTGCAGCTAATAGGACGCAACACTTGACGATCAGCAGACCGCGGTGCCAGTGTATAATTTAGTGAAATGATGTTCTCTAGAAAAAGTTGTTACAACACAATTGTATTATACATAAATTAACTCTAGTATAAAAACTTGTACATTCTGTTAACATTTTATTGTAATCTCTCCTCACAAAAGTGTTCAATATATCAAATGCAACAAGATTCTTTCCAAAAGTAACTTATTAAAGAAAATGGCAAATGTACAGTCTAAAACAACAGGGCCCGTTTGCACAATGGCAACATAGTTCACCAGATCGATAACTGTGCAACTTGTCAGCTCATGCACTCACTCACAAATTGCAAACAAAGCTGTTGAGTTCAAGGCCAGCACACGGATAGTGGGCATGAAGAACATAAACTGCTAACTTGTAAACACATTAAATTTGTGTGGCATAACTGTAACAAATACATTAGAAGGAAGAATATAGGAGAGCTGGCTGGTTTACGCGAGAAGACGATAATACTGCACGCAAGCGTTGTGGCATGATGGCCATGCCTTGTTCGCACGGTCGCTATCATGCAGACAATAAACTTTGGAATTTAACTCGTCGTAGCACAAAAAGTAATCTTTAGAATTACAAAACAATTTATTGTTAAACCTTCAGTCTTATGTTCTTCTTGCTATGTATAGCTGATAAAATTTTCTGAGGTAATAAAAGTTTTAGCTTAAAAAAATATTTTGCCATAAGCTGTATGGTTTTTATTCGAAACGTTGTATAGCAACAACTAAATAAGGGAGGCAAAATTTGTATTGATAATGGTAAATATATAAAGGAAGGACTAAATTATGATAATGTGCCATCTTCAATGTGACCTAATTTTCAATGCGAATGCATGTTAATTCTTGGGAAACATACAGTGCAGAGCTACCACTTGCGTCGGTAAGCAAGGAACAATGTCTGAGGGAATACATAGTCTAATAACATTATGACCTGCTACAAGTATCATCCGCAGCACACAGTTGACTTGAACCACGTGGCTTTCCACACCCCTTTGCCCAGGTGGACTCGTCCATCCCTTCAGGAGACAGCCACCCACCTGGCAATGCTGTGGCCAGTATAATTCAAATGCGTCATCGGAAGTAAGATGCGAACACTTTTATGAGAAAATGTAATAACTTATTTAATGTATATTTATATAAGAGTAATTATGTTTTCTAAAATAGAGATTGCCTTTAAAGGTCTACAGCATTATAACAAATCATTTAGTGTAGTGACATCCTCATCAACTTAACAAATTCAACATTAACAGACATTTGTTAATAAATGGGGATGTCACCAATGTGTTAAATTTAATTCATACTATTTTTCAACATTATAATCACATCACAGAGTGTTCATGCAATGTTGCATAATTTGGTGTTTGATGTCGGCTCTAGTGACTTGTGCCGACAGCGGACATTACTCGCCACAGTTCGTATCAGCACCTGGACAAGACCGAAGGCGTTCTTACGCCCGCTGCGCGAGCCCCCTCAGTACCCGCATATAGGCTGCAATAATTTAACTCCAATAGTAATATATTAGTCACCAGAACATTTGTATAATCTTTAATGTATTGAGGGGAGAGCCAACCTCCCTCTCACCGGACAGTTTAACGCAATCGCGTCTCAATATAAGACCACGTATTTTTCGCTGCTTAAGTGCTGGGCCCTTTATCATGCATCATTCACACATTATTTAGCAAGGACAGTTAATAAACAGCTCAAACAAGTGAAATCAGTCTCCATTCATTGTAGGGCATCCTTTGTATCATCGCCCACATTTTGTTAGCATATTTCAGGTGTACGAGACGGCCTACAGTATCACCATCAGATATAAACAGTGCAACCGTAAGTAAACGACACCCATCAACAAACTGATGGAGGATTACCAGGATACCAGGATACCCATGGGCCATCGACCAGACGACACCCATCATTAGCTCACCACTGAGTTCTGGCACTGGGCAATATAACATCCAACCAGTCCTGGTTAACGTACTGATGTCACAGTCCATGACGTATGGCCCATGGCATGGACTGGTGGAGCAGGTATATAATGCGACAGACAGGTTGGCTGTACACAGTGCACTTCCTGCTGTCATGGGTCAGGAAAGCGAATTAACAGAGTTGCAAAAAGTAATGATCATCGGCTTTATGGCCAAGGGGGGCAGCATTTCGGAAAGTTATGTTTGTGAACCTCATAAATGCTTGTGTGGTAAATATGTATCGTGAGTGGACGAATGGCATAATTGGGAATAACCATCGTGGAAACTGCGAAGATACACATGTCATTGAGGTCCGAAGTGAACGGCGGTTAAGATGGTACGTGGAGGCCAACCAACGGACTACAGTGGATCAGCTCACCATCCAAATGAACCAGGGGTAATCCAGACACGTGTCTACCACACCATTTCAGCGAACCCTTCTGCGAATGGGGCTTCAGAGTAAATGGAGGGTGATTGCACCCATGCTAACACAGGTGTATTGACGAAAACGACTGGAATTTGCTCGACAGTATGGTGACTGGGCCACTGCTGATTGGTGACAGGTAGCCACCGACGAGTCATGGTTTCAGCTGCATAGACAGGATTGATGTCAGCATTTTCGGCGAGAAACGCCAGAGGACCGTCACCCTGCATCTATTGCTTGACAAACACAAGGTAGTGGGGGTAGTATTATGATCTGGAGAATGTCTTCGTGAGATTTTCTAGGTCCCATTATCCGTGCGGCAGGCAATCTTGATCAATTTGGTTATGAATCCATACTCGGCGATCACGTCCACCCGTACATGATGGTTGTATTTACTCGGCAGGATGGGATCTTCCAGCACAATTGTGCCTTGCCACATGGCTAGAAGTGTCCACACATGGCTGGAAGAGCGCGATTAAGACTTCCCAGACTATATGGCTCCATATTTCCTTAGGGTCCTATCAGCATCTGACTGAGTCAATGCCAGCTCGTCTAGCTGATGTCCATGCTACAAAGGGCGGATACACTGGATACTAGCAGGTAGTCGTAATAATGTGATTCAACTGTGCATGTGCTGAATATGGTTGTAAAATATAATTTTATTATATAATATGTATAATATCATATATAACATACGTATTTTATAGTATAATTACATAATTAGAGCTCGAGAACTTGTTTACGATTTCCAAAGGACAAAAAAAATATATATATATATATATATATGTGAATGAAACACACAGTCATTTGGCAACAGTCGAGTAAAACCGAAATTATTTTGTTCCTTTACAGCTGCTGATAATGGATCCCCGAATGCCAACGAGATTTTGATAATATTATTAGGACATATGGTCCTGAGTACACTGGTAGGATCTATTGAGTGTTTTCTAAACATTTTGGCCCTGCATGCTTCAGAAATTCCAGGTTGCCAAGTCAGAGGTAAAAGTATGATTCTGGAAAAAAATGCTTACTCTTCGGGAAGCATTAACAACCATGCCACAGCAGTCCTAAAATCAAATTTCAAGATACTGTAACCAGATCATTGAAAATCCTTCGCCCAGTGTTAGTGGCAAGTACTTTTAAATCTGCATGCAGATAAGTAGTCTAAATATGCATTGCAGTAACATCAGTGTAAAAGAATCCAACAATCTTCCACGAACTCATTTGACGATGTTTACTACCCGCCTCACATTCGTTCCATCCTACTCACTTGTAAAAGCAGCTTATGTACCATCATATCCTTGAGATGCATGAACATCCACACAAAACATCAATGTGTTCATGTATTTTGCTACTCATTGCTTGTGACCAGTTGTTTGAATTATTAATTTCCGAAATTGTCCTGCCTTACTCACTGTTTACGACCGCACATGAACAATTTTATTCTGATTTGATGATAGGCGAACGAAATGCACGTGGTGCCAATGCTTTAAAGATTAATTATTTATCTTATGGAGCTGAATGGTAACAAACACACACAGACTTTCGCATTTATAATATAGGATTAGTATAATAGGGTAGTCTTGCTGATCCGCGATTTCGGTCTACAGCTACTTGTTAACAGTGAAATGTGAAAGGCAGTCGGCGATATGGTTGTAATTTAATCTCCTTTACAAAGTCCCAGACAATTAAAATGATTGAATTTGAAAGTGTGCCTTCTATTCTCTTTAATACTTCTACATGTCGATTTATAAATCATGTTTACAAGACTACTAAATATCTTTGAATTCAGAATTTATACATGTATATAAGTGAACTGTCAAAAATTTGTAATGCATATGCACTGTATTAGTTCGTGAGAATGGCATTGCTAAATTACTGCTTCGTAAAACCCAGTACTCCTAAATTCCGGTATCGTTTGTATATTTTGTTATCACGTGAACTTACATGGTTTGTTGTATTACTCTATTTGATTTTTGGACACCGTAAACATAAGTTAAAAATGACTTTTACTTGTGCTGCACTTCAATACCATTACAGTAACCTAAATTCAACTTAAATATAAGAAAAAGGTTTTTCCCCAAATCAGTGACCCAGCATTACAGAATTGGTACACCAATGATTTATCACTTCTGCACAATTTTGTGAATCCACACAGTTCTAGTTATTTGCTTATCTTTTTATTCCTACTCATTTTGAGATGTTTATTTGGAAATTCCAGTGTTTCATTTCTACGAACACATTCTACAGTATTCAGTACATTGATTAGAACACAAGACAGCAACACAGTGGGTATGAATCATACCATTATGACACCGCATCATAGCTGTGCTGGAACGCAAACTAACAGCGCTAGTAGTATCGCAAGCCGGTTACAATGAAAATTTTGCATTTACAAAGAGTTTCATATGCTATAATTTAACTTATGGTAAACCAATTCTGGCACCAAATCATGACAGTGGTACCAAGAAATTGCAACAGTGTGTTAAGTTAGCAAATAGCA
The DNA here is from genome assembly GCA_002778355.1 of Clitarchus hookeri. Lineage (NCBI taxonomy): Eukaryota > Metazoa > Arthropoda > Insecta > Phasmatodea > Phasmatidae > Clitarchus > Clitarchus hookeri. The sequence continues at coordinate 445,345 of NQII01001589.1, read as the reverse complement.
CTGCAACAGCATGCACCTAACCACAGCATTTGCAGAATTCACTAACTCAACCAAAAAAATAAAAACTACAATACAAAGGAAATACACATTTCCTTACCTGATAAATCATTTTTTTGGGCTGTAAAGAACTTTAGATATTTTCTAAATACCAAAATGTATCTATTCTTCCCTACGGCGATAATGCAATTTTATCACAATGTTGTCTGTTTCATATCTTCAAACTTCACACAAAATTAAGTAGAAAATATATAGGACACTTTGTACCAAAATGCAATATTAAAGGAAGAATGAGACCTTGAAAATCAAATTTTAAAACTATAATTTCCCGAAATATCGGAAACTACGAGACATTAAACGACAATGTTTTCTGTTATCGGAATCCTCAACCTAGAGCAAACGTTTGTTAATACATTCTACGGTACTGAAAATAACAGGGGTGGCCCCCTTATCGTATACAACTTTTGTACCGTCAGGATATTGGAACGTTTGATGCTGCCCTATTGAACAATATCACTTAAGTTACAAAAAATGGTTCTCTCGTTGCAAGTGCATAGGACACACTGGTATAGTCTCTAACATGTAGACCACACCAAATACAAGTCTATTGTTGGCTGCTGGGCCCACTGCACAGCGGTGGTGGAAGAAGACATTTTAACATACATACGGTAAACATGTGTTGCACATTTATAGACTTACAGTACATAAGTAGTATGGTTAATTTAAAAACAGTTGACCCATGTCAATATGCTGCACCCCATAGTTTCCAAGAAATGGATGTTAATTTCAAAACAGATGTGTTACACAACACGTGTGTAAATATCTGTACACAGAACGATATTCAGGCAGGCACGTACAACACCACACCACATGAGAGTCAATTACGAGGTAACTACAGGAAAAGGGAGCCTTGCAGGTAAGGATAGGGTACTCAGTTGTGATGGATGTTTCATGTTGGATGCACCCTTCAAGGATGCTGGGCAGAACATAATTAGTATATGTATTTAATTTATACCATACACTGCTCAACATTTACACGGTAAAAGAATGGTCATTTCCTGGAAGTATTAGATTTCATGGTTGCAATCTTTTACGTGTAAGCGCATGCCAAAGTCACAATATTACTATTACAAAATATAACAGAAAATAGGTTTCCAGAAGCTCAGTGCATTTACTTTCACTGAAATTTATGTCATCGCTGTGATTACGACAGTTTGTACTGTTAGTGGGAACATAAAACGGTAACATGGGAATGATATTCGCTTACACGTAACCTAAGACATCTAAACATTTCTTACTTGCAGGAAAAGACAATTCATCTAATGCCTAAATGTTGACCAGTGTTTGATACAAATAAAGAATTACTATTATTTTCCTACGAGTACCCCTAAACCACCGGGTATGTGCCACAGGTACAGAAACCAAAATCAGGCCATATCACGCACTCAGTGCGTGATATGGTTTGAGGTGGTGCTGGTCAGCGACCACAGCAGTGCGAGTGGTTGGTGGGGAAGTCAGCAGAGGTGGGAATTAAATGGCAAATGGTCGGGGGGTGGGGGGGGGTTTGGAATGAACAACTTCTATATCCATTTCACTACCGGAAGGTACAGGCAATACATGCCAATAACTATCACCATCAGACCCAAATCGCACTATGGTATCTGGAACAATGCTTCAAGTAACCTGTACACAGATTAAGCACTTCACATGCACCACCCACGTGTCTGGTTACCAGGTACGATTTTCTGTGAATGTGTGGTGCGGTCTAGTAGGCGATATGCTACTTGGACCACACCACCTACCACAACGGCTGACCAGACACACTTACGTGACTTTTCTGCAGGAAACATTACCTGAATTGCAGGAAGATGTCCCGCTTGACGTTCATCAATTTACGTGGCTACATTACTGTGCACCGGCACACTTCACAATCATTGTGCGAGAGTACTTGAATACACAGTTTGGTGGCCACAGACGTCCCGTGTCATGGCCTGCAAGATCCCACATCCAACACCACTACATTTTTTGGTGCAGGGCTAAATTAAATCATGTGTGTGTGTGTGTGTGTGTGTGTGTGTGTGCGCGACACCTGTGGAATCACAAGGATATTGTTCAGAGAATAATCTGTGCTGCTGACCACATTCGAGTTATGAAAGACATACTCAAAAATGTGTGTCAGTCGATGTCCCAGAGATGCGATGCCTGTATTACAGCTGGTTGTATGTTGTTCGAACAGTTCCTATGATCTTGCAATTCTTGTGTCTTGTGTTTCTTTTGACATCCTGGTCCTATAGTGTCTCTCAGGTGCTACCTCTGAACCACACCATGTGTGGCGAGTGTTACCTATGTCGCAGGCATATTATCAGTTTCGAACATTAAACATCCATTTCTCGAGAACCATGGGGTGTAGTATATTGACACCAGTCAACCTTTGATGTTACGTTAACACTACTTACATACTTACAAGTTTATAAATGTGTGGTACATGTTAAAATGTCTTCCACCATTGCTTGTGCAGTAGACCCCAGCAGCTAACCATACTATGTAGGTAGTGTGGTCGACGTGATATGGACTGTTAACGCTGAGCTGAAGCTTCACGAGGGTTTTGAAAAAAAATGGTGGGTCCTACTCACTTGCAACAAGAGGACCATTTTAGTTACTTAAGTGGTACTGCTCAATAGGCCAGCAACAAACTTTCCCATATCCTGACAGTACAAAAGTTTTATACAATAAGAGTGTGGCCAACCCTGTTATTTTCATGATCATGGAAGGTATAAAACGTTTGTTATCTGTAATCGCGATCCTCGACCTACAGAAATGTTTGGAGTATTGTAATTCAATGTCAGTTTCAGATATTTCTGAAAATTAAAGATTTCAAATTTGATTTTTAAAGGGCTCATTTCTCCCTTAATATTGCATTTATGTACAAAGTGTCAGATTTTATTTTTACTAAATGTTTTATAAGATATAACCTCTCGGATCTTGTCAGTAATAATTAGAAACACGTATATACAGATGTATCAGTAAGCAGTTAGAAACTTTCAGGAGAGATAGAGTACACCTTGACTATCAGAAACCGCATAGCAATGCATGGTCAGAAAGGCTTTCCTGGCGCGGTAGTGACGAGACAAAAGACAACACGAACCTTGATTTTTTTCTTCTGGGTGTTACGTCAAGGCACTGGTGTACGAAACTCCCGTTAACAGTGTTGAGGAACTTGTTGCACGCATCNTTCTTCTGGGTGTTACGTCAAGGCACTGGTGTACGAAACTCCCGTTAACAGTGTTGAGGAACTTGTTGCACGCATCATAGCAGCTGCTGGGGAAGTCTGGGACACGCCCGGTATTTTCGCAGTCAGATTTTCAATGCGCCGGAGATGCGAGACCTGCATCACGGCCTGGGGTCATCATTTCGAACACCACCTTTGATTTTTGCTGTACTAAGAAAATAAACATGTTTTCTCACATTGTTCGTGTCCTTCCTGTACCGATACAGACTGAATATGGTTCCACTTTGCAGCATACTTTACAGCAGAATATATTCTTGTAAAAATTATAAACAGCACTTTAAGAAGAAAGTATTACTTCTGGAGGAAGTTTGTTATGTGACCAGTGAAATTATATTTAATTCCTTCATGTATAACTGAAATGTTTACTGGTACCTATTCAACTGCGAAATTATTCGCATATTATTAAAAAAACATACATCAATGTCCACCATTCTCACCCCCCTGATTACGGCCATCGCTCACCAACAACCAGATTCCTGGAAACCATGAGTTGTATCAGTGGGTTCTCCTATACACATTGAGGCAAGAATTGGTGTTAAACAATTTTGACAGTGTTGGGCAGTTGGTAAGTTCTTGGCAATGTTAATTTTCAATTATGGATAAAGGATATACACATGCTGAATGACTGAAATAAGNCAGTTGGTAAGTTCTTGGCAATGTTAATTTTCAATTATGGATAAAGGATATACACATGCTGAATGACTGAAATAAGCATGGCTTTTGAAAATGCTCAAACAAGAACAAACAGCACCTGGTAAAAGAATTTCCCACAGCATTTTCTTTAATTTCTTTGGGTGTAAACTCATGGCATGTTGTCCTGTCGTCCCCATCACTAAAGTAACATGCTTTCCCCATAGCAACAATTAACCATCAGAACACAACTTGTGAACTAATGGAACAGCAACCACAAGTATATGGTTACTATTTNCAGTTGGTAAGTTCTTGGCAATGTTAATTTTCAATTATGGATAAAGGATATACACATGCTGAATGACTGAAATAAGTATGGCTTTTGAAAATGCTCAAACAAGAACAAACAGCACCTGGTAAAAGAATTTCCCACAGCATTTTCTTTAATTTCTTTGGGTGTAAACTCATGGCATGTTGTCCTGTCATCCCCATCACTAAAGTAACATGCTTTCCACATAGCAACAATTAACCATCAGAACACAACTTGTGAACTAATGGAACAGCAACCACAAGTATATGGTTACTATTTNCCATAGCAACAATTAACCATCAGAACACAACTTGTGAACTAATGGAACAGCAACCACAAGTATATGGTTACTATTTGCAGAAAGCTTTTGGCATCAAACTGCCACTGTCATATTTTCAGAGCAGTGCTCACTGCAAATGGTACATCAACTGCAGGACAAAAGCTGCCATGCAAAAATTTTATGCGATGAAACAGCAAACAATCACGTCATGGTTGTTATCAATACTCAGCTCAATAACACAAATGATCACCGAGCATAAACTCACACCATTCAATTTCTATGGTTCAAAGAAACTCAGTCTGCAATTCTTTACATCCATTAAAGTCTCACACTAATAGAAAATAATTTAAATTTAATTAGCTACAAACATTACAATTTACATGAAGTGTAGCTTTTACCAGAATGATTGCAGCAGCCCAACCAAACTATGGAGCCGAAACGGGCAGTCAAATCTCAAAAATTGCTATATATTTTACTTAGGCAGTTTTTTCNCCCAACCAAACTATGGAGCCGAAACGGGCAGTCAAATCTCAAAAATTGCTATATATTTTACTTAGGCAGTTTTTTCATGGTTTCAGCAGCTAAATTATCATATTTGTTAAATAGTCAACTAATTCCAGTGAATTAACTCCAGACCTACACTCTTGCAAGATTAAATAGGAATTATTTTGATTGACTTACCATAAAATTAAATAAAAAGTGTCAAGTTAAAATGTTTTTAGAGCAAATATAACGGTTTCAAAGAATTAGCCAGTACAAGCTAAATTTTNCCCAACCAAACTATGGAGCCGAAACGGGCAGTCAAATCTCAAAAATTGCTATATATTTTACTTAGGCAGTTTTTTCGTGGTTTCAGCAGCTAAATTATCATATTTGTTAAATAGTCAACTAATTCCAGTGAATTAACTCCAGACCTACACTCTTGCAAGATTAAATAGGAATTATTTTGATTGACTTACCATAAAATTAAAAAAAAAGTGTCAAGTTAAAATGTTTTTAGAGCAAATATAACGGTTTCAAAGAATTAGCCAGTACAAGCTAAATTTTCACCGACCTCTTGCAGGAAAACCAGTTAATTTATTACTTAAATATTAACTTATTATAGCAGGTCTATTACCCAGTCCTTTGCGAGCTTTACACACAATTGATGTAGTGGTTGTAAAAGGTAATGTCCTAATGCAGTTGCAATTACGACTCCCTTCGCTGTCACTCTAAACAACAATGTGCCAACCTTGTCAAATGACTTACAAGGTGAACAGGGGGAATCCGGCGTTACTGATATAGAATAAAATCAGAGAAAAATGACCCTTGAACCAGTTTTCTTGTACAAAATAAAAAAATTTCTTTAACAATATTACTGATGCAACTATCTATATAACTTCTACAGTGATTAGAAGTTCTTTGTTTTGCTTCTCCTGCATGTATTGAACTGTTCTCTCCAGCCCGAGGGGGGGGGGGAAGAGATTTTTTTTGGCGTGCTAAAAGCCGTAGAAGTAGAATCTGCGTTTTAAAAAAGTTTTTATTTTATCTTTTACCATTTTCAGATGTTGGCGACAGAAATCCTGTAGTGCTGAGCAGCGAACGGCGCAGTTCCTTCATTCTGCGTGTCTGATGACCATCCATTTAAAATTTGCATTGTGGTAGACCCGAAGATTATGAGAAACTAAGAACTATATGTTCCACATCTTTCCAGATTATCCATTTCATTTGCTACCACACTTAACAATTAGCAATGTACGGTGTTTGTGCTAAACGTAAACAATGTCATAGATGTAATACCAATCTGAGCAAATCCAGACTTCTGTATTAAGTGATCGCTATATTGAGATGAATGAGCTTGCCAACATCCGTACAGAAAATAATGGTGACTAACTAGGCTAAAAACTAGATAGAATGTGCTGCACAAAGCTCGAGTCAGTAGGTTTTTCGGAACCTAGACCTCTTGTGATATAGATACCTAGGACATTTCTTACCGACATGTTGACAATATGTCCACGGTTGCAAAGTTGAGTACCGCATTTCAACACTTTATGGCATTAAAAATAATTATTGCTCAACATTTTTGCCTGAGAAAAACACATTATTTGCCTAAAAATCAATGACCTATGTAAACAAAGGTCCTGAAATAACCTTAGTATGCAAAAGCAAGACAAATTCAAAATTTTTGCCCTTGCCACAAGGAAAAAAAAAACAGTACTTTTACTAGAGCTCAGATCCAGTTGTCGTTGGATGTCGTACTGCCATGCATTGCAGGTGTGCGCCCGTGAATCATGGACACTCAAGTGTTGGCGTTACCCAATTCTGATTGACCCAGTCAGGTAAGAAACTGTCTCCCGACAAAGACACATGGCCAATAAACAAAAGAAAACTGCAAGTATGACATAGGACATTGGAGTCTGGCCTTCGCGTAACCGGTGGCCCTAGTAATGCATTTATCTGCAATTCTGAGGAATAATTTAAGCTGGAGAATGCTTAATTTTAAAATAGTTTAGTGAATGAATAACTCCATATTTCCTAGCAAAATGCTTAACTGTTTTATCAGGTGTGGCATCAAGTTAATTCACAGCACCATTTTTATGCCAATTTTGACAGTACAGTGGAACTCTTATAAGGTTCTTCAGGGTGTCCACAAGAAAATGACACTATAAGCGGGAAACCGAAAAATTCAAGAATCTGGACACCAAAAGATATAAAATGATGCACCGTAATAAACACACAACTTTACATAATGAACAAAACAAATATTTTCTTTAAATACATAACCTTTTCAGAGATTTTATCTCCTGGTCGAGAAATCATAAAATTTGTATATGAGCGAAAGATTACTGTACATGTAAAACAAGCACAATTGTTCGTGGCATATTGTCTCCTGGTACCAAAGCACACAAAATTGTCTACAAGCAAAATACGTAACATAAAATCTTTCATGGATGTTTGTCTCCTGGTTGCAACAATGATTCGGTTCAGAGTAGTCGCTGCGATTTCAATATTCAGAGGAATTGCCTTGCGTGTTTTACCGGGCTTACTGTCCACGTGCTAGATTAAGATTAACTTTTCTTCAGCTAATGAAAATGTTTGTCTTTTCTTAGATGACCGCATTTCAATTTTTCACTAAAACTGTATCAAGGATGAATTAATTTTCACTACATAAATATTAACTGGGCATATGCGAAGGTCGTTTTTTAAATGTGAAGCGAAGTTTGCATCATGCAAAGGAATTTCGAAGAACAATCGAAGCTGAAGGATTAAGAAATATATATAGTAGGCTACAGTTTTCAAGTATATTCAACTCATTTGTACTGTTACTGCCAAAAAAATGTATGCCTACTAGACACTGAGGAATGGAATAAAACATATCCTATTCTTGCACTGCTGATAAACTGAAATATCAAAATCTGTAAGAAAGTAATCATTATACATTTAGATACCTACAAACTTTATAAAAACTACCATACTCCACATATCCAGTCCCATTTCACACCACCACCGCACAGTGATGTCAATGGATGCCTATCAACATTTGACCTCTTCCCTTTCCTTCTCCAAGAACCCTTGTCAATGTCAGGCTGGATAGTAAACTTGCTGGATGGTGGTGGTATTAGGGTCTCAGAGCAAGAGAGTTGATCCACTTTCACTGCTTACAAGGAAAGTGTGAAGTTCTTCCAAAAAGACTTATCAGCTGTGGTGTGGTACATATGGCANGCATTAGGGTCTCAGAGCAAGAGAGTTGATCCACTTTCACTGCTTACAAGGAACGTGTGAAGTTCTTCCAAAAAGACTTATCAGCTGTAGTGTGGTACATACTGCAGCCCAACTCCCCCCCCCCTAACATGATAATTTATAACATTGTTACACATGTCAAAATTAGAAAGGCACAGAAACATTAATTTTTCGAGACAGAAAATGCACACTGTATTTATGTTATGGTCTGTCACCCTCCTACTAAACAGCCTTCCACTGGAGTGTGTCAGGCATGAGGTCTTGTTAGACTAACAAAA
>NQII01001589.1:413019-428222 GCA_002778355.1 Clitarchus hookeri | reverse complement strand
CCCAGACACCATAAAAAAAAAAAAAAAAAAAAAAGATAAGAAATCCTGCCCACCACAACTGTTGACCTTCTTTTAACGAACCTTTATCTTACAGCACACCACAATGTTTTGGTTTAAGGGCCATGAGTTATTTAATTAAAGTATTTTCCAAACATATAACAATCACTACATATTAATGTAAAAATTTTTTTTTTTACATATTTACTAACCTTAAATAAATTTAATACAAGTTTATCTGTATACATTAAAACTTATCTTCACACTTTGTTATTATACAATTCTTCCATATAACAGTTAAATAAAACATTTAATGAATTTTACCTGCATTGGTTTAATAAAGTTGCAAGCAAAAGGTAAGTATTCAAAATACATAGAACCGAATACTGGAACCGATATTTAAATTGTAGAATCGGCACCGGAACCGGAATAGACATTTTTGGTTATTCGAACCATCCCTAATTAATACGCATTGCCATTTGTTACGAGAATTTTACAATTAACATAATTAATTTCGGTAAACGGTGGCAAAAAATGCTTTGTTACGAGTTTCAAGGAGATAAATTTATTTACATTTTGTTGTATAGAGTATTTCTCTACATGGAATATTCAAGGAAGGTTTCGCAGTATAGTTTAACTTACAGTGCATCGTTTTATGCAGTCATTTACTGAGAGAATCAACTTTATTGGTTCTCTGTACTCATTTTCATGGAAGAATAGGTGGTATCCAGGAATCTATGAATCAAATCTAACCATCCCCGATATTAACACTTTCATTGCTGCATGCATATTATTGGTGTTAACTTTTACAGTACTAGCAACTGCGTAAATCCAATTTACCCTCTGTGCTGAATTCTTTTTTATAGTGAATATAGACATCACATAAATTTAATTTAGAGTCCACACACTAAATTTATTATAGTGAAATTACACTAACATTTTTTAATACATACAATAGTTTCTTAAAACAAATTTTTGATACACTAAATAAAATAAGAGCTGTTACTGTAACATAACGAAAGCTCCAATATAGTCTAACTGTATTATTCAGATATATTGAGGTTATATGTTATCACACCAACACTGTTAGAACAGCACATGTCAAACATCAAGGTGTCTAAATGAACGTTTTAGCTTGAGTATAAATTTTTTTTGTATTTAATTCCAGATTTTTATCGCCAATATTTAGGTAAATACAGTAATACTCTTTTTTAGTCATACTGTACAGTTTTGAATAATAATTTCTTAATTTTTTTTTGGTGTGATGCACAGTGCAACTTCATAGTCTCTTCAAGAGTATCTTGTTTCTGTACGAATTTTGTGCTTCGTACAAATAACACATTTCCAGGTGGGAAATTTCTTTACTACTTTTGCTTCAATGGCCATGGGAAAATACCTCTGTGATAAGCGCATGGGAGTGTCTTCTTCCTCCTGCAGACCACCTCTGTTTAGAATATTTCTCTAGAATGTCTCTGACCAGCATTAGATGGAATGTTGCAAGAGGCAATGTTTTGCCAGTAACACTTTTCAGAACTGCATGAAAAGTGTTTTTCTTTTACACAGTTTCACAGTTTTTCTCACCGATTCTACATAACTTATAACCATGCGAGTTTTATAGACTGATCCCAAGCTTATTTTGTAGTCCAGAACACGTGAGTTTCATTATTTGACATCCACTCCTCCTGTCAGTCTTTCAATTTTCTTTCACATCCGTATTGTGGCAGGTGCTGAGCATCCGTACTTCCAGTTTACCGCACCTCTTCATTGCAAGTAATTCGCCCAATGACATGAAAGAAATCTCTCCTTTCTTCAGTTTGTTATCTATATTCAGTATTTTTTAGTACTGTACCACATGCATTTGTTATGCGATTATGAAGCCAATGAAAAAGATTTGGAATGGTATACCAATTGTCTACAAATACCAACTGACCTTTGTCCAAGTATGGTTCCAATAAAGTAGCCACTATATCACCAGACTGCCTCGTTAATTTCACTATTTGCACCAGTGCAGAAATGCCAACTTCCATAAAGAGTAATTAGTAATGGATGGAGGTCGAGGGGTTGGGAACACCGATTTAACTCAAACTTACACTTGGCAAATTTAACAATGCAAAATATTAAGAATATATTTAAAATGCTCTTTACCAACTACAATTTCTCTTTATTAACAGCTTCTTATGTCAAATCTGTATCAATAAAAGAACCGTAGGCAGAAGTGGAAACAACACTCTCCCCTTGGAACAAAGTCTCATTTTATGAATGCCATAATGAGTTTACTAAGAGATTGATACCTTTTCATTCCAGATGAATCAGTCATATTGGATATCGCAAATCATATTTCATCAACCGTGTCACTGTTGGGAAAGATAAAGAATCAAACTGAAAATGACTGAACTCTGTTTCCAATGATTCAATTTCTTCTTGAGTAAGCACTTTTGGAAACTAGTCAACAAAGTACTCAATAGATGGAAAGCGTTTGTTTTTTCTTTTGAAAAAATTCAGCAAATTCAGCATGCTCTATAAAATAGTCATTAACTGGCCACTTGTTAGCAATGTATTCACAAGTTCTTGTATAAAATGATAGGACATTAGCATAAAACTTCACGTGACTTGTACTGACATAATATATGACTGTGCACAACTGCGGAACAGCAGTTCATTCTCCACAGCTTGCTCCATCACCTAGTGTGCTGGAGCTCTATACGTACATCAACGTTCTTCAGTAAGACCACTGCAACCTACCAGACATCTTCAAGATCTTCACCAGCAACCCACGAAGTCTTCGCCACTAGAAAACCCATTAGCCTTCTGGTAGTGCCACCCGAGTCCCTTCTGGACAACAGCATCGAGTTAGTTAGGGTCAGTTAGTATCATAGCTACCTAGCTGCATACGTTCTTGTCTAGTTTAGACCCAGGTTCCCTTCACCTGGTTTATCGTAGTCACTTCCGGTACAGTCCTTGTCAGTCAGGAGTTAGTACAGGCCACCGTGTCTATTTCCTCAAGGGAATAAACAAATTTTCTATAGAACCTCCCTCCTAGTACTGATTCTTTCATATTTCGCCTGTAGACGTCCGCCCACTAGGAAAAAGCAGGAGACAGCTTCATTACAACCAAAGTGCTGCCCCTAGAGTAGGACTGCGGGCTCCCTTAACCGGGCGCACGTACGTCGCGAACACACCCATTAGACGGCCACCCATACTGTGCATCTGGTGTACAGTACGGTAGAGCCCCAACCACTAGGAACTCAATCTAAAAGGCGAATTCACTCCATCCACCATGTTGAACTGTTGCCGGTTGGAGTAATTGGGTACGACTCTAGGTGGCTCGACCCCAGCTGGCTTTGGACCTAGCTAGGGATCTTTGTAGCTTGCTCTTCCTTACCATAGCAGACTTTAGTTCCTACCTCTATGCCATACACCAATAGGAGTGGTGAGAAGCTAGGAAGGCAGCTACTGCCTATGAATCTAATATGAGCTGAAACCCAGACCCAAATGTCCTCTGCAGCATATCCCCCCCTGGAAACGGGCACAAGCCACCTGATAACTAGCGAGACGTCACCTCTCTGTCAACCCACACTCCCTACATGACCATCAGCGAGCCACACCAGGGGCTCCACATCCCACCGGGTATAGTGAACCGTGGTTCCAGCACCGCAGGACTAGTAACCCTCAGTGGGCTGTCATCAAAAGGACTGGGCACGAGTTTGGCCGGCTCCAGCAGCAGCAGCGGCCGAGTCAGGGGCTACGCCCAATACAGGTAAACCAGCAGTACGAATGATAGTTAATCTCACAGCAGACTTGGTGCCGCCAAACCACGTGCCCTAAATTATATACCGGCCGGGGTCCCGTGAGCAGCCAATAGTCAGCCCAGGCATATCGCACATGTGTCTGAATGACACACAAACCTTGCCCTACCGTGATGTCGTCGACTCCAATTTCTCATTATTTTGATGTGTGACGCGTATATAGAATACAACTTTTTTTTACTGCAGTTACACATCATCACGTGCGCTCCACACGCCTACAAGTGATGAAACCCTGAAAGGCAGCACCCAAGCCAACATTACTTGCCTATAATGTGGATGCATGGAGACAATAATACACCCGGAAGAACAATTTATTAAATCGCCACGTGCTAGATTAAGATTAACTTTTCTTCAGCTAATGAAAATGTTTGTCTTTTCTTAGAGCCACTCATTTTAAATTTTTACTAAAACTGTTTCAAGGACGAATTAATTTCCACTACATAAATATTAACTGGGCATGTGCGAAGGTCGTTTTTTAAATGTGAAGCAAAGCTTGCATCATGCGAAGGGATTTCGAAAAACAATCAAAGCTGAAGGATTAAGAAATATATATAGTAGGCTACAGTTTTATATTAAACTTGTTTGTACTGTTACTGCCAAAAAATGTATGCCTACTAGACACTGAGCAATGGAATAAAACATATCCTAATCTTGTACTGCTGAAAAACTGAAATATAAAAATCTGTACGAAAGTAATCATTATACATTTAGATACCAACAAACTTTATAAAAACTACCATACTCCATATATCCAGTCCCATTTCGCACCACCACCGCACAGTGATTTCAATGAGTGGGTATCAACAGTTGGCCTCTTCCCTTTCCTTCTCCAAGGACTCTTGTCAATGTCAGCCTAGATAGTAAACTTGCTTGATGGTGGTGGCATTAGGGTCTCAGAGCAAGAGAGTTGAGCCACTTTCACTACTTACAAGGAAAGTGTGAAGTTCTTCCAAAAATACTATCAGCTGTAGTGTGGCGACAGACAGGAGTGCCATGTTGAAACGCGAGGTTAGTCAGTCGTGTGACGGGAATAGAACAGTCGTATCACCAACTTGGAACGAGAATTACGATACCAAGAGCAAGAGTAGAGTTGTGGCCTCATAACGAGGGGCGCCACCCCGAGAGGAAGTAGATGGAGCTGGAAGGCGAAGGTCAGGTGGGAGCTTGCCGGAGCACAACGACAAAGTTAGTCAGTCGGAGATAAGTTACATCACCAAGTCGGGACAAGAAGCACGAGACCGAGCCAGAGAGTCGAGTGGCGACGGTCAGGTGGGAGCTCGCCAGGAGCACCAAGTCGGGACGCAAAGTGCGATACAGAGCAGGAATCAGTCAGTCAGTCAATCGTGACGTCACCGGGGAGAGAACCCCGAAACAGTCCGTCGTGGAGAGCCGCCAGAGACCAGAGGTGGAAGCCAGCGGAGTCCACCACACCAACTAGAACGGGTCTGTGAAAGGCCGCCCAACTTACCAGACCTCACTTACCGCCTGCACACCCAGAACAAATACAGCTAAGTATCAGCGTCGTCGTTAAGGTACATCCCCGACGCCTAATGTCCCCCAAGAAGTCAGAAACGTTAGCACGAGTACTTTAATCAGCCCTTAAGGCTCCCAACTCGCAAGGTACCGTCTAGGAGTAAATAGCTATGTTTGTATTCTTATTGTCAAAAAAAAAAAAATATAACCTAGTACAGTTGAAACACTGAGTGACTAAATTATTGTTTACCCTATTCAACATCCAAGGCGCCCATAGCCTGCACCAGAACAGTAACTCGTACCCTATGACCCTCCCTGCATATCATATCACAGGGAGGCAAATAGCATCAAGGTAGGTAGGTAATGAAAACAGGGATCTAAAGTAAAGGTTTTCAGGAACCGCCAAAAAATCGCAAAAATTTACGGAAAGAGTATAATATCATTGCTAAATTGAAACCCTAATAAAAACACATTCACTGGCCCATACCACTAGTATGTATACATTTCTCAGTAGGTACCCTTAAACCACCCGGAAAAAAGAAGTTAGAATGTATTAAAAATTACGGCAGCAGTGATTCGATTGAGTTGAGCATTTGCGCGCGTAGCGAGTTAGACTTTGCGTGACACATGTCATGATGGGCACCTTTGTTCATCATCCCTCCCTACCTCTACAACTCTCCAAATCCTTCCACGCCTCACCCCTCCAAGGTGCTGTTAACCAACCCCTTAGCACCTAGATACCCCCTAACCATGTGTGCATAGCAACAGCGGTAGCTGTTAACAGTACGGGTTACTGATCTTCCCTTTCCCACCAATGGGCACCTTTTATCTTGTGATCACGCCATTTTTGCCATTGTAGATTACCAGCTTAAGCTATTTTTTATTGGAATAAAATTTTATTTACAGTTTTAGATTTGTGCTTTTCATTGAATCCTTCTCTAGGTTTTTTGGCTTAAATTTGTGACACAACAAATTACGTCAATAACAGCACCCCAGCAACGCCCGTTTCTGCTGCAACCTGCCTTACTTCTCTGTCGCACGTATCGCGGTAGGTCACATCCTTTGCACCAGCTCTGTGCCTGTATGTCAGGTGACTTTACCTGTGCCACTACAGGCTCAGTGTGGTGGATAAATAAAGCAGTGATTGTGCTGCAGCATACAATAGCAGCACATGACACAAGGTTAATATTTTTGTGGCGGTAAGAGGTCCATGGCCTTGTGGAATGTACATTTATGTTGGGAAAACTTCTGCTTATTGAAGTAAATTTGTGTTTCGTTAATAAATCTACTAATTATTGCCCAAAGAGTATTTGAGAATGGATATTGCAGGTTAAAATCCGTCTCATGTAACTTGGCAAGATTTTGACAGTTTGACGAAAGTAGGGCCAATGTTCAATTTTTGTTTATGTATTCTTTTGCCATCAGCTGGTGCATTGAGTGGAGGCTGTATATTTTATCAACACACTGTCAGCTAATCCATTTGCCATTGTACTGTAACGCTAAACAAATTTCAAGGTATTTTAGACTAACCCAAGCCTAAATTTTTTTTTATAAAAGTGAAAATATAAAACCTCCAAAAATCGCTACCTTTTTTAATTTGTCCGAGACAGTGAATTTGGGTTAACATTTGCGAGACGGTAGTTGTAGTTCTTATCACACTTTGGACATCATAACAGTTATATTACTGGAACTAAAAATAATTCGGGAAACTTGATTGACAACGCACTTTATTCGCCAACAACTCATCAACGACTATTGCAAAGCACTAATTCTGCTATTACTGATACTAAACAGTTGGAGTTGGAAATGTGTAGTATAGAATAACATAAGAATTGCTTAAAAACTATCGACGCACGTACCTCTTTCTTAGTTTTATTAATACAATAAAGTAACAACACGGAAATGATGAAATAGGTTTGCGGGAGAACATGGCAATTATTAGATGTAGACGAACAATTACCGGCCCAATCAAAATGACTAGAAATAAAAATCTCTCTACACTGAATATATGTTACTTTAAAAAATATGCAGAGCTTGCGGAAAAATAAAACTATTGGTATCTGTTCGTAAATTTGTTATTTTAGACGCAAAAGCAATTTTTTTTTGTGGCTGGTTATGCTTCGGGAAAGAGCAGACAGATGGCGCGCATATTAAGAGTTTTGAACTCAAGAGATAACAGGCTTGAAACAACACAAATTTAAAATATATTTTGTCAAATTATTAGAAAAAATAGTTCAACAATACCATGCAATATACCTGTATGTTTTTTGAATAAATATCAAGCACACATAGAAAGCATGGATGGAGAGTGGGGATACGGCATGAAAAGATCTCTCAAGGTTTTGAAGTAGCGTTCATTTGGATACAAATTGTTTTATTGTGCACATCATTCAACACCTATAAATTACTACTTTACAACAAAGTTTAGTTTGTGACTAACAATCACTGTTTTGTGACCACGTAAAATAAAATAAATTAATTAATCTGGGAACTCTTTCTTATTACGTATTTTCTGCTTGTGCGATGTGCGTTGGCAGTGCACTCAGAATAGCCAACGTAATATTAACTTTTGTTTGTTCGGGCATCAGCTGATACAGGATTTTGTAAATGGCCCTTTCTTTGTTTCATATACATCAAGTTGCCACTCACCGACTGCCAATCTTGCCAAGTTATACGAGACTGACAGTTTAAGGTAAGCAGAGCACAGTGATTGAACTTTTTTCACGTTAATGTGAATCCGTTTATGGTCTTGTGATAATATATTTTTATCCAGAAGACTTCTTCCAATTGAAATTTCATTAATAAACCATCTAAAATTGTACATAAAGGTCTTCGGAAATGAATTTCCTGCTCTTTAAAGTTAAGTGGTGCATCACTTTTAAACTTTATTCCCATCTACTGGATTGTTTATGGTCTTGCGGGTGACATTTCATTTGTAAAAGATATGCCTAGTGAATTACGTTAGTATTTAATTTAAATAAGTCTTATTTCGCACCATTGAAGACAAAACACTACCTTAAAAAGGCAAAGAATAAGACAATTTTCCACAACAAATAGCTGGGGAAGTTAAAATAGGTACATTAGGATTTAACAAAACAGCAAAATAGAGTAAAGATTTTTAGGAACGGTGACATTTTGTTTAATCAGGGTTCTACTGTCGGACCTTTATCTCTAAAGATAAGCATCACCCCAAGAAAATTACACATTACCTTCCTCTCCAGCTTCACCATCTGCTTCCTCTTCCTCATCAACAAGATCGTCATCATCCTCATCATCTTCTACACCTTCATAATCTTCTCCCTCACTTTCCTCCTGAGCAAATAAAATCATTATCTTTCATTCACAACTGACAATTTCAACTCCTCTTTACATAATAAATACCAATACATAAGAACACTTTAACCACTATACATGAACTGGGATTTAGGACAATGTTGCTTGCCTGGGTAGCCGAGTTCTTAACCATTGGTGTACCTGCAGTATATAAAAATCAAAACAAAGCCACGAAAGCTACACCATGCAATGAGTGGTGCGAGCCACTGCAGCCCTTTCACCCAGAACATATGAGTTACGAGTTTCTATCATGGTATTCCATTGGCCGAAGTGATTGAGAGATAAGAATATTCACCATAGGATCAGGTGCCCTGTTCACAAAATAAAGGTAAACAAATCAGGGTTTAGAGAATATTATTATTTGAAATATTCAATTCTTTATGGTATAAAGGTAGCATTACACTAATTGCGAAAATTTTCTTTGGCAGCATCACGAGCATCTTTTGGAGAAATTTATGCATCTTTCTCAATCTCCTTGCTTTATTATGACACAACTAGTCCTCAGAAAAACTATAACGCATCCAGTATCGCAGTGGAAACTATTGCACAGTGTCAATCGGGTATAAGACATTGTCGTTGATGTCTGATGTGACCAACAGACTGTCTCCTTTGTAAGCTATCGTTTCTTACTGCAGGTTGGCTTTATGCAGTATTTCTGCCGACTAGTTGTGTCATAGCAAAGCAAGAAGCAGTGTTGATTGGGAAAGATGCCTAAACTTCTCCAAAAGATAAACACTCATGAAGCTGCCAGCATTTTATTTGCACAGTTAACGTAATGCCACCTCCTAAAGCCTACATATTATCACCTTAAATGATTTACATTAAACCATTTTTCACACATCACACATACACAGAACTTTACGAAGCACATACATAGAAACCTTATATGAAATTCGCTAAAACTTGCTTGATTCACGTGCAGAGCCAGATTAAAAGTTTGGA
Organism: Clitarchus hookeri; assembly: GCA_002778355.1. NCBI lineage: Eukaryota > Metazoa > Arthropoda > Insecta > Phasmatodea > Phasmatidae > Clitarchus > Clitarchus hookeri. The sequence goes on along the minus strand of NQII01001589.1, from coordinate 418,671 downwards.
CGCTCCTAGGCCCAAGAGTTTAAGTTTCCCCCACTTCATACCATAAGAGGGGGGAGGGCCCGGTTTGGCGATTTCCCCAAGAAAATAATTTTTACAATAAAATTTTTAATTTTATCGCATAATAACATCACATATAAAAATAATTTGAGTATAACATTTTTGTATTTTAGGCGTACTAAGTAAATAAAATAGCCCAACAAGGTATTGGAAATAAATGAAGGTGCTGCACTTGATCAAGCTATTAAAACAATTCTAGAAACAATAAAAATGAGTAGTTTTTTTTAGATGCACAGTGAAACTTCTATTATTCGTTTTTCATGGGACCAACTGAAAAACACTTAGCATGCAGGAAAACTTAACATGTGGACCACTCTCTTCAAAAAATAAAACCTAACCAAAAAAAAATTTTATTTTCATCCTTGGGTATACTGAGTTGATTGCCTGTAATGAACAGTGGGCATATCATAAATACTGGATGAAAAAACCGCTCTCAATCATTCAATATAAATATTGTAATATAAAATATTGAAATGCAGTTAATTTTGAAAATCTGCCAAATGTTTACAAAAATTCACTAAATGTCTGCCAAATCTAAACAAAGTGGCAAAAATCAAACAAAATTTATTAAAAACAATGATTTAAAATATAAACGTGCTAAAAATTCTTAAAATTTATGTACAGTAATAAAGTACATAGTTTCATCATAATAATGATACTTTTTATATTTTTTACTCTTATCTGGAGGCACATTTAACACAGTTTGAGTTTGACATGTAAAAATCAGACATTATGAAATTATAATTTACTCCGCTTAATGTTTTTAAATTTCGCCAAATTAAACAGAAAGTCTACTAAGTTGCAACAATCGCCATCTTGTGCGACAGTTGATATCCCTCAATCACTGCATTACTCTTAAAAAAAAGTTAGTAGCGTAATTTTATATTAACAGAATTAATCCGTGAAAACATACTGTTCACCTTTAATGCTTGTAATTTACATGGTTATTTACTGTGCTGACCTAAAATTATTACGTTTCCTTTGTGGAACAAGAGTAAAGTTCAAATCCGTCCCATCCATTATGAATGTTTGGTTCTGGTCTGTACCACAAACATTAAAAATACGTGTTTCATTTTAGTGAATTTTCATTTGCTGACTTGAAACAAAGAAATGCCTGCAATTATGTTTGACCTGTTTTTCGACATGAGTAATTTAAAACAAATAGTGATTGAATTATCAAAAATAAATTACGTGGCTGTTAACAATTGCAACGTTTCACAACTATATGTGTACACTGAGGTTAGGGAGTGTGTGTTTACCTACTCTTGGTGCTACTGAATTTTGGTACCACCAGTTTCAAGATAGTTTTTTCACAGATAAGCAATAGTTCCGATTATATTTTGGTTTTCGGACAGAATATCTGATTGATGGATGCGGGTAAATTAAGGATTTAAGGGCGCAATAGGCTGGTTTTTTAAACGTTGTTTATATAGGGTATTTTTTGGGACCATCCAAGAAAATCAACTGATACAGGAAATAGACATAAATGGGAATGCAACAAGGTTTCACTGTAGTACTATTTGCCTTCAAAGTCAATTTATAAAGCCTTCCTAATTGCTCTTTTTCGAGCGAATGTGTCTATGATGTCTTCGTATGGCATCTCTTGAGTCAGCCTTCCCTCGATGGTGAGCAGGGCTAATGATGTCAATCTGTCATGGCTGGTTGAAGATCTTTAATAGTTCACACGACGAAGAGTGGAGAAGGATCTCTCTACTGTGCAGTTTGTAGCAGGAGCACTAAGAACCATTAAGGCAATGTCAATGTTCAGATAGATGTCAACTGCATCAAAATGATGCAAAACCTTGCTAATGTCACTTAGGGTCATGCTGGGTTTTCCTTTGTCAGTATTTTGCACCAAAAAGGATTTCAAATTTAAACAATAATCTACAACAAAAGGCTAAAGATCTTCAGGATACAAACTCAATAGTTCTCTTGCATGTTTGGTGATTTCTGAGGCTTCCAGTCCTTTAATAACCTCGAAAAATCCAAACCTGTTATGTAGCCAAGTATATTTATTTTCACCTCTGTTGAGTTTGGAATATAAGGTATCTAATATAAAGTTGAAAGTGTTCACACTAAAGTTCTCAGATCCTGTAAACGTAACATTGTTGCTATGTCCACCATATTCACCAAACTGTGTAGGTATCTTCCTTTGGCATCAGGAGTCTGCTATGTACTCCTCCTTACATTTGACTTTCGCTGCGCTTTCTATTTCTAAGCCATCAAAATTTTTTCTCACTTCTTGAAGAACACCACAAAGAGACTCATAGTAAGCAATAATCTTCCCTAGCTCAGTAGTTTCATACTGCAGTTTTATGTTCACCTTATTAAATCTTTCCAGTATGGTACCCCATAAAATTGCCATGAATGTAGTCAAGGGAACTCAACTTTTCTTTTAAAGCATTGGTTTCATTCCTTGTTGAGGGTCTTTTATCGCTGTCATTCGCAATTTCATTCAAACTTTCCAAAATGCCTTCTCTGTTTTCATTTACGACTGCAGGCATTGTGACGAGCAGACCATCGAGTTTTGGATAGATTTTGTAGTTGTAAAGTACACTTTTTATTTTGGATGGCCAACCTGTGCGTTGAGGCACTGAAGAAATTAAAAAGTTCCTGCAGCAATCCAAAAAAAGAAACAGCCTCTGTACATGATTCTGCTGCACAAAACCCTATTAAATTTACAGAATGTGCTGAACATGGCACATACTCCACCAGAGGACTAACTTCCTTGATACAAGCTGAAACGCTGGTATACACGCCAGACCTATTCGAAGCGTTGTCGTATGCCTGGCCTCTGCAATTAGAAATGTCGAAATTAAATTTCGTAAAGAATCCCAAGACTGTGTTAACATTTTCTTTGTTATATAAACAAATATTTTTTTTAGCGTGCGCCCCTAGGTCGGGGCCTAGTGATAAATCCAGCCCTGTTCACGCGATACACTGAACTTTAGCACACACCAGATTATTTTTAATATTAGGGTCAGTTTGTTAATATTTTAGATTTAGCCACCACCAAAACACATTCCAAGCATTATTTCAGTATTGTTTGATTTTAATGCTGTGCATTTGTCTGTTATGATAATATACAAGATGCCGTTGTAGATTGTGATAATGCTAAAAACATATCTGGCAATAAACACTCTTGCTTAAGTTACATATTGCGATGTCTGCACTCATACTTTGTAGGTCATGACCAAAAACAACATACATAAATACGTTATTTCTGCAAGGAACTGAAAAACAAACGTAAACGAGACATTGCTGAGCACTTCCCTTAAGTCCATGGGTAGGGGACTTACTACAGTTCATAAGAAAGAAATTAATTAATTTTAGCATACATAGCATGTGTATCGCAAAATTGCTCTATAGGTTTATTAGAGATATTAACTCTGTATTCTAATTTTTAAAGATCATGCAATCTACAGGTTGCAGTTAATGTGATGATAAAAAAATATAAAAGTGTTCCATGCAAAGCTTTCGTTATTGCAATAAGTAACTGGAAAATAAAAATATATCTACTTACCACAGACATAAGCAATACATTAAAGCAATATTGTTATTCATTTGTGTATAATATTAAGTATACAAATTCATAATTTCCCCCCAAAATATTTTATTAGAGAACTAGGCAAATATTTGCACTAAACATTAGCTTTCCATACATTTAGCCGCTAAATGAGTGAAAGTCTGCATACAAGCTTGTATTGGTAGAAGTTCATAAGCAGAATGCATGCTCTTCTCACAGAAGACCGCACAATCGTAGCAGAGGCTCTAGGGTCCCATGTATACAGAAGAGTGGAGACGTCTCGTGTTGGAAAAGATCCAAGAGAAAAATAAAAATAAACTTGTTCCTCGAGAGGCTGCTGGCCATGCTGCTGTTCGTACTGCATCCACGTGCTATTGTCGATTGGAATCGCATTCCGCAACTCTTAATATAGGTTTCACACATCACAAACATATCACTAGTGTGAATTATTTCTATAAATTCCATCACATTTGGGGCAACATAAAATAATAATTCTGGAGGCCACACACAGCTTGTTCGAATGCTATCGACAAGTATCTAGAAGTCATGTCGTTACATGATTTCATTTAAATTGAAAGTTCATTTGGGTACCTCGGTTCTCATAAATTCAAAAGTAATTCATAGCTCTTCAAGCTCCAAAAAGTAAAAACAAGAAACATTTGTTGCAGTTTTAAATCATACACTTTGCAATACGGAATTCCATGTCATTGCTGCAGTAAGTACCAATGGTGAGGATGCAGGCCTGTACTAAAGCTGATATTGCACGATACCTGTTGCCGTACTTAATCATGTACAAGCTTCTAACAAGGCGTGGCACGAATCTGTATAACAGGCTATATGCAGACTGGCATGAGCAGTCAATATGCGCAAATTGAGTGGATGGTAAACAGTAAATATGGACACCACTTGGCAAAAGTTGTTAGGTGCTGCAGCTTTGATAATTGGAGAAGAAACAATTCAAGGAGAAAATAGTAGAAAGCCGCAATCTTACGGGACAAGAAGTGACTATAGTCTTAGCATTTTAAGCTCGTTGCAGTCGGAATTAAGGTTAAATAGCATTTTAAAAAGACAATTTATTTGAATTGTTTTTAAATATGTTTAAAATATTATTTTCAACTTTGAAGATGAAAATTTATTCATTTTGCGAATGGATAAGCAAGATTACACCCATTAATTAGCCGGGAAGATACAGTCTGTAAAAAAGTGAGCCTGTTTGTATCCTTTAGTCATTTCTTAATATAAAAATTGCAAAGTGACTAATAAACAGAGTATAAATTTAATAACTCTAAACATTTAAGGTCACGCTAAATTTATTTTCGATTATCATGTCTGCTGGGAAGGCTTTAAAAAAAGTGTTCATTTCATTTTAGAGTGAATCACATAACAGAACATATAGTTGTAAGGGGAAACCATTAAGATTAGCTACAAGCAATTTAACAGCAATTTTTTTAATTGAAAGTGAAAAGTAAGTGGTAGTGACAGTTTTATATGTATTTGAACTAGAAGTATGGTTTATTCACTGCAGGGTGGCAACCACCGTTAGATTTTTGGCTTTCTGCAATTCCTACATGAATCTGCAATATGCCACCAGAATACCCAAACACACACTGTCTTCACTAGTCCTGGATCCACTGCAAGCAATAGTTTAAGATGAAATAAAGGCAAGTTTCAGTAAACAGAATTTTGACTCTTTTGCACTGTAGGTGACAACTGATACTGGAAACTCAAAGAGATTGTTTGATTATGCTATAAGTTCCATCGAACCCACTAGAATGTGAAGCTGATACAGAACAGTTCCGTTCACTTTGGAATTTCAGTCTCAGCAAAGGTTCCCTGGACACAAAATATGTAAATTTCTAACCTCAAAGTTCCAGTGTGTCTTGCTACCACAATTATAAGGGGGCTGACAGTGTAGTGCACTTGTAGATGTGAACTATAAATTGATATGGGTAAACATTGGGGTCAACGATGCCTCTATATTTAGAGAGAGCAACCCAAAGCAAGCATGCTCTCATATATATATAAAAGAGAGAGAGAGAGAGAGAGAGAGAGAGAGAGAGAGAGAGAGA
>NQII01001589.1:367588-394820 GCA_002778355.1 Clitarchus hookeri | reverse complement strand
CCCCCCCCCCCCCCAGTCAAAATCAAACCTACACACACACGCGAAACATCAAATTTTTAATACTCACATTTTGGGTTTATAGAATGAAATGTTTTTTGTTTGCATAGCATATTATTTTGTGTGAAATTCTCAAGATTAAAAACTTGACGCTTATGGAATATCCATTAATAATATATACATGACTTTTATAATGGGTACGTGCATGTACGAACACAAGTACACACACAGTGGAAAGTAAACATTGCCATGTGACTGCCACATGGCAATGTTTGTTTACTTTTGGCAAAAGGATACGAAATGGGCTTGAAAGTAGATCTTTAGCAGGACTTCAAGAAAGACTCTTCCAGTCGTGAACTGACTATATATGCTTCTGGGCATATTTTATACACAAAGATACTATCCATTGAGTTAAATTAATATTTCATTTTAAAATCATGTCGATTTTACGGCAGATACAACAAAATAACTTTACTGGTAAAAAAACCTTTCATCACAAAAGACATCTTTGCAAATAACAATTCCTCGTTAAAACTTTTTGCTTAACATTTTCAGGCAAAAACAGTTGCTCTGAAACACTAGTGACGATATGCGCAACTATTTCGAGCAACTGATAATCTTAAAATTGCCAGAATCACTGAAAAGTAACTGTGCATACAGTTTGTTATTTGCATTTTCGGTACATTGAGAGTCCACTGTACACACAGAATACATGATGAGATTAACCTTTAAAAAAAATTCAAGACCAACTGTGAACATGTACACATTTTTGTTTAAGAAAATTATCACATCACAGGTGTTGCGAAGGCAGACAAGTATTTATTTGCCAGCAACTACAAAGTGGGAAAATATTTTCCTTGAAAACCAATAACATCCCACCCATGAATTGGCAACACATTTTCAGCAAAATAGACTTGACATTCATTTTCAGCTGTTTTCTGTGTACTACTGCTTGCTGGCTTAGATATGTTTTAGTACTGGGACCAAATGCCTGTTTGTCTTGCCCTTTTTCTTCACTTGTGTCTGAATGTGAATGCTCTTCAACATTAAACATTTTTAAGTTACGTATAACAATAATAATGTAAAATCAATTAAATTGATACCAAATAAAAAAGTAACTTACTACACACAACAGACTGCAAAACTTAAATTTTGCTTCCTCTAAAGACACAATAATGCCAAATCCAACTCTCCTCTGTTTTTAAATGGCACACCCCTCAAATATTGAGCCCAGTGATGTTTCAAGTTGGAAAATAGTGTTGAATTGGGCATCAGTGAAATTAAGCTAAACAGAGACGAGGTCTTAAAGCTGGCGACTATAACCCACAGTAGCAGGTTCATAAAGTTAAAATCGAATAATGTTCAGACCCGGGACAAAAGCAACAAAAATACATATGACTACTTCTGCAAGAAAAATTTGAAGTACTCTTAAGAAATTAACAATATTACGAAACTACACCCCAGAAACAGTTGCATAAACCATCCAAAAATAAGACACTTTTGTCATAAATGAAATATAAAATGCCTGCGATACAGGACATACTTAGGAATCAAAATAAGTAATACACGAGTGGATTTTTCCAAGTTTTGATTTTAAGTGTGAAGCAAATAGACTATAGACAGTACTACTGCCTATACAGCAATATTAAACCAGGATAAGAAATGGAGCAATTTCCACTAATGAATGGAGGCAGTACTATCAGAAAGATCTAAAACACAAGAAATAATATGGACTGTATATTCCATCATTCTCCTTCAAAGTTGCAAAGGAGCCCAAACACTGCATGTGCTAGATACAACATCCCAACTGGTCTCAAATGGTCTAATGGCAATGGGTCTGGTGATCTCAAATGTCTAAGTACAATGTCCATACCTTCTAGAGCATGTTGCATGATGACCAAAGTACATGGACACTGTGCTGTGAAATGGTATTCACAGTACTCCATACAAATGGTGGAAATGGGAACTTAAAACCACCATAACATATTAGTGTTCTACTGAGGTTCCATATACCAACTCAAGACATGTTTTGAAGTTCTAACTAACGAAAGCCCAAATTGTAATTATTGTACGACATGCATCAGTATATACCTTATGCCGATGCTCACCTATGTGGTGGCAGGTCATATGATCAATATCCTAAGTGAAGTACTATTTGTAGGAAAAGACTGTAATGCCAATCCTGCACCCACTCAAAACATTTGGTGCACCACTGCACAGTGCTGTACAATGGTGTGGAATCTTTAGCAAATAGCAGAGGATGTTATGGATGTAGTCTACACTCATTCAGTTGCCAGCTTATAGTCTCTGGAACACTGCACAGTCTTGTATGCCTCACTAATGCCAGGATGTGGCGGTGATGTGGTAGGGTCACCTGATTCACTTCCATGAGATATGCCCACCCTCACATTCTAAGTTGAACATTTCGAGCCAGAACCTTGCCTACATATTGTACAACCATAGCATGTCCATGCCCCAATACAAGATAACACAAGTACTCACATCATGGCCAAAACAAGAGGCTATTGGATGAACCATCCAACTGGCCTGATGTAGTTCCACTAAATGACAATCAAACACCTCCAAATGTTGATATAGCTGCCCATTCTTGATGAATTGGAACTATGCAAAGTTAGATCTATTTGATACTATCAACTGTGTCCTGACTGCCTGTTCAGGGTCTAAATATAGCGAAAACCTTTGGAAAACTTGTTGTAACAGTAAACATGATAAACAAAACAGGCTTTAAAAAAAGTTATAATGTAATGTGTAATGATGATGCGTAACAGACAATCATTTGGACACCTAATAAATATGAACTTTTTTTCTGGACAATTTTTCCTCCACTGCCTGGCGGTGCACAGGCTTATATAGAACCACAAATTTCATAATAAAAATGAAAACACCTTCCAATACAAAATAAAATATTACACTTGCACAAAACAAACCCTACTATTAAAACTGTTTGTGTAGATTATAGAGTCCAATGGAAGGAAAAGAAAAAAATTTACAAGGGAAGTTGTTGAGGGGAGTGGTGATGGCAGGGAGATGGAGAAGGGGAGAACCAACATGAACACATGTAAACCAGGATGATGTAATTTATCACGAAGTTGAATTTTGGAAGGAACTAAAACCTAGATACCAAAACAACAGCTTTAAGATGAGTGGGTCATTCAAACAGATATCAGTACAGTGGTTACACCACTATTTACAAAAATTCAACTTAAACATGTATGATTCCTACACATATTCAAAAGTTACTCTGAAAACTGCAGCTGCATGTTTTACTAACTTGAAATTAAAAATCTGCTAACCATTGTGTGTAAATTTTAATGCACTGGTAAACTATGTTGTTATAAATTTAGTGCCAGTTCTGCATTAATAAAATAGGGAAAAGGAAGGTTGGACTCCACCACCCCAATTTTTAAACACTCACAAAATCTTTAATTTGAGATTCATCAGTCTCATTATTTTCTTACCACTTCCTCGCTCACAAAAATAATAGGATGTACGCTAAAGAGTTGCATTTGAATTTATTCTTATAAAAGAGAAAAAAACCTAATTTAGTAATTTGATAACATTTTGAGCAGTACTTCCCGAGATAATACATCTCGAAGAGAAGTAATTAAAATCCTAGGGAAAACTATCTCAAATTAAATATTTTGTGAGTAGTTAACAACCTCCCTCTTCAGGCTTTCCAACTCTCCCTGTTTTTACTAATACAGAACTTATTAAATTTACAGTAAAATTTTTTCCAATACATTAAAATGAAGTACAGGCAATGGTAAAAATATCACTAATTTGGTTTAATTTTATCTTATACATAAGAAATTAAAAACGAATGTAACCTTTGGAACTATAGTTTTCCCGAGCAAATTGACCTCTTCTAACCCTAAAAAGCAAATAAATAATGAACAAACACAATCCAAGTGTATTTTTTGGTAACTAAATATGTACAGCTATCATACATATTTATTTCAACTTTTTTGTACACTGTTGCAACCACTTTAATTCAAAATTGGTTGAATTTTACTGGAATGACCTCATGTCATTTTGGTAAAGCTGGGAAGTAGCCAACAAAATCATTTTACTATTAAGTAACAAACCTTCACTATCATTTCCATTGACTTCATCATCTTCAGCTTCACTGTCCTCTGCTTCTTTATCTTCCATGTCAAAACTAGGCAGAAAGAAATTACAACCATAAAATAACTGCCACAAAAGAAAAAATCTCACAACCTAGTGTAAAACACAACATTATTTATAAATTAAAATGTAAAACTTTAATAAATACTTTAAGGAGCACAACAAGTTACCTCGACCCTGATTATGCTGATACAAAGTTGTACACCAAAAGATCACAATAAAAACAAACCCACAGCATTTTCTACATAATTATACCACCTAAAGAATATAACTAATACATATATTATCAGTTATTCAGCAAATTAATTTATGTTAAGTTCTTTATATGCATGGTGCATACACACCTAAGGCATGAGAACAGACTATATACGGTTTGGATATGATGGCCTGGAAGAAATGTGGGAACTGCCCACACCTAGTACACTGTGATGTCCACTGTAATGTGTAGGAAACCCAACCAACAGCCAATCAGTCTTCAGGGTGGCCAATAAAATTCACTTTCAAAATTCTCTAACTGATTCACGTTTTCCAGGGAAAACCATGATTTTTCTCTGTCCATTTTCAAAGGCAAGTTAAGATAGACCTGTCCATAGTTCAGACTTACCATAGTTTTGGAGTGACTTCAATTCCTCATCAATGGCCAACCCTAATGTTGATTTTTGTGAAACCTTATTCAATGATTCATCAAACCACAAAACATACTTGGAAAATACTGCACAGATTGACAAGTTGCTGGTGAAAATATGCAGCAATACAGTACNCTGAAAAAAGCCAACTGTGCTCTACAGCAGTATTTTTGAAAATATTTCTGAATCTGGAAACATTTGACTGAAATAGTGGTGTACTCTATGCACCTCCATGGATAGACTGCTACTGCCCAATAGCATGAATGCACCAAATAATTTCAGATTTCGTCACATTCTCAATCAACACAAACTCTTGGAGGATACATTTACTTTTTGATAAGGCTGGCCATTACTTTCAGCGGGGGTGTTAGTTACTAGCATGTCATTTCACTTTCTGCTTGTGAAGATGGACCTACCAAATCTTGTGGCTGCAAGACTTTAGCAGCAGCACTGGTCTTAAAAAATGCCCTTAAAATAACTGATTTGGCACTATTACTCATAGCTTCTGTGTGTTTTTTCCATGCCATGCAGCTAGAGATTGCCCTTTTACCCATGTTACCAAGCAGAAAGATGTTTTGCAAACGACACAATATGCAAAATAATCATAATTTGCCCAACACAACCACACACAGAAATTGCTATCCAGCAGCCACCGTTCATTGAATAGTTTTCTTACTTTTCGAACAAGACATTATTTGCCCTGGGCCGAGTATTTGCAGAATCTTTACATGCAGGCTAAATTTTTGTATTGTCCAATAACAGAGGAAAGGTTTCTAACCCACATAGTGCACCATTTCCCTGCGAGGGTACAGGATGGAATTATAGGGTCTCGTGTGACTAGAATAGATGAAGTTGTGGCCCTTCTTGAGGCTTTTGATAGGGGAGATGAATGGGAAGGTAGATATGGTGACAAGAATTATGGGCACAAACCGTATCAGAAGGATAGGAATGATAAAAGGGGACAGGAAACATCTGCACAGGGGACAGGAGCCCAGGAAAACAGATATAAACCAGGTGGGATTAATTATCGTCAAGGGGGTAATGCGAGGTACCAAGGTCATTACAATAGGGAAGTTCAAAACCGATACATAGGACGGGTTTGGAGAAATAACAGGAACTGGGGAATTAACAGGAACTACAGAGGCACTGGATCAGGTCAAAGGGAAGGTGAAAAACTGGAGCAAAGAAATCCAAATCTCAGTCGCCAACCATCACCTTCAGCCCCGCATTTAAACGAATTAGAGGGGAGGGNGCAAAGAAATCCAAATCTCAGTCGCCAACCATCACCTTCAGCCCCGCATTTAAACGAATTAGAGGGGAGGGCGACGGCCCAGAACCTACCCCTACAATAGGAGCATGGGCAGAAAATAGTTGCGAGAGACAAATTGCTGTTGTGTCTACTTAAAATTTCATTAAATCAGGATCAGAATTAATAGGAACAAGAAAATTACATTATGCATAAATTGCATAATTATTACATTTTTAAATAACCGTCTCCAAATAAATTTTAGAAAAATATACCAAAATCACATTGAAACTGACGAAAAAATCTCAACATTTTCACCAGAAAACAAATGTGTAACAGTTTGGTTAAATCCATATGCAGCTGTTTGTGCACCAAAGAAATTTCATGAGCAATGTAGAATAACTTAATAAAATAACACCAGTTTTAAAAATATTTATAGTATACAAATATTTCCTTTCACAATGTATATGGCAGACAAGATAAAAATATTTATTATACAGAAAATTCTAATTTATGGACTCTACATACATTGCAACTACTACACCCAATACACCAAATGAGCTGCACATAAATTATGATAAATTTTTGTACTTATAGCAAGAATATCTAAGCATATTAGAGACTATATTTATATTATCGGTTTTAAATTACTCAAAAATTCTTAATTATTATTATTATTTACTCTCAACAGACAGGGTGGCTAGCAGCATCTTTAGAACAAATTCCCCGACATTTCCAAGTGACACAAAGGTTGAATACCAACTTTCTCAATAATAATAATAATAATAATAATAAAAAAAGGGCATTGTACAATGTATAAATTCACTGAGAACCACTAAAAATTTAAATTATTATTTCAAGAGTTTCTATTTTGCAAAATCCTAAGCTGAAAAATTACATTTTCCATTATGTCAATGCTTGCTTGCTTTACGAACAAGAAAAAATTCAGCCAGAAAAATTTGCACACACACAGTGTGCAAATCTAACAAGGTGGAACAAACAAAAATAACACTGATATGAATTATGAGATTGCATGCAGCTGAAAAGCTATTTAATCCCTTTTTAGATACAGTCATAAGTATTTTATCTAAATTCCCTGATCTCTCAAACATTTCCAGGATTCCATAATGCTAGCCACCCTGGAATATCTATCAGATTCAAATTCAACACAAAATAAACAATTATTCACCTGAGAGTGCTAAAAATTTATTTTCAAAAGCACTAGTAACGAAAATGATAACTTACCCATCAAGGTACTTAAGACTTGGAATAAGATTGAAGACTTTCTCTCTATAATTATCAATTGACGTTGCTTCGTTGTTAAACAGGTCCAAGTACTTCAAATTTTTGAATTCTTTCTGTTAGAAAATGCAAAAAAAAAAAATGTTAAAAAAAAGTAACTAAAATATAAGGTAGCCAGGCAGAAATCACAACTTTTATAACTTACCAATGGTTCAAGTGTAACAAGGTCTTTTATTTTGTTACCACTGAGGTTGAGATGTGTCAGTTTTGGGCTTGTATGCAACAGGTTCAAACCACCAGAGATCCTATTATCACTCAGTTCCAACTGCAAAGAAATAAGAATGTATGTACATGCAACTAATGTCCATCTAAAAACAATACAAACAATCTAAACACATTAATGACAAGAACATTTCTCTGCAAGTCTTAAAGCAGCTCATATCGAGCCTAGGCCATCTGCATTAATTTATTTACCAGTTATGTAAAATCATTAACCTCTTCAACCTAATAGAAGGGACATCCAGCTGAGGCATATTTCACTTTGGAAGTGTGTATGTATAAGATTCTATTTGTTTAATGAAAACAGACAGTAAGCTTAGTGTTAGCCGTTATTCTTTGCTTCATAGTATACATGTTGTAAGGCTGGAATTCATATTCAAAGGTTTGTTTGGTAATTAAGTCATACTTCATAAAGTATAATTTCTTCTTTAAACTTTACTTATTTGAGCAATGAACTCATAAACAGCATCCTAATAAAGTTGTTCCTATAGAAGTATTACTAGCTTGAGACAAGCTTTACTTCGTGAAGTAGCCAAGTAAGTATCTGTATAATATCAGTACAAACAGAATACGGATAAAATTGCCATTTTATTAACAGCAACAACCCAACTAAAATAAATATTTGTTAGTGTATCATCACAATATTCTGAGCACTTCTGTCCAGCGTCAGTAATCGCAGTTCCGCAAACAACATTATTGAGAGTGAAATGTGAGCTTGCTCGCATCTTGTGCTACAGGGCAGCCAACATAACCTCAATGATTTGGACATGTTCTAGTTGGTAGTTTTTGTAAGACAAATGATAAATCGACCCAGTTTGTGTACTAAAATGTATGCTTTGTTGTGATTTCTTAGCCTTGTCAACATCAAAGCTAAAATGTTGCCAAAATAATGCCATACGCTGTTTCTTCTATGAAGGCCAATTTTTGATAGAACCACCAACCTCCTAACTATGTCACTTCAAATTACACAAAAAGTAGTGCCTGCAATCAGTTGGTTTGTAACATGTTTGTGTATTAATTCATATTGGAAACATTTGCTGAAAATAGCGCACACAAAAGAAATGAGCAACTTCAAGATTCCAGTTAAAAACAATATTGCTGTTCCAGAAACATTATAACTGATAATTATCAGTTTATAAAATATTTTGGTATTGCTACTTTGTACTGTTAACAGCTTAGACGATCATAAATTTTTGATACGGAGGCAGGACTCCACAGCCTTCTTCCCATAGTTGTGAGCTAGACTCCAGCGGGTTGTGCATGTCCATCATGTTGGTTACTTAATTTTTATGAGATAGTTTATTCTTTTAGACCTTTTTTTATGAAGGCTGTTTACAATAAAGCAAGCATTTTTGAAAACCCTGCTAAGTATATACTTCTAGTCAATGGGTTGCATATCTTTCCACTTAAAAATCAAAATAAACAATGCTATGTGACTTTCAGCTGGTATTTACATCATCTGCTTCATAAATCAACTGCATACTCATTAAATAAACAATGAAAAATAAAAATATATTGTAATCAGCCCTAAAAACTCATACATGTTAATTTCAGTAAATATGGGTAGTGAATATTGACCGATGATCAGGATTATTTTTCTGATGCATATAAATTAATGCTAACGTTTGATTCAGCCTACTGCTTTGCTTACCAAAAAAAATCACTTTTTGCTTAAATTTAAATGCCTGCACTTATGTGAACGTAACTTTCCCAGAATTACGAAAAAACATAATACATAATTGACAATGTATTTCATGAAACTGCATCTACACATTTAATACAGAATATAATTTTGCTCAAAATTACTAACTTTGAAGCTTAATTGCCAAAGCTAGTATTTACTGTGATATATAAGCTTGTACAAATTAAACTTTTCACACAAACATTATAATACTGTTTTAGCATTAACACTCAAGGAATGTTTCCAATGGAGTATTAAACACTCATGGCATGTTTCGAAATGAATGATAAGACATGCCAAGGTATATAAACTGGGAAACGCATAAATACTCAATAGCACACACATTTATTTAGGCTTTCAGAATTTCAACAGATAGAAAATACAGGCAGTCCTCTACTTTCATACATTCGAGATTCGTACAACTTGCTCTTTCATACATGACATACTATAACCTCTAAATCAACTTCCATATGACCTATTTGGTCTTTCATACATCTAGCAACCTACCAACATATTGATATAACACTGTTAGTTGCCATCTAACACTGCCTGCCATGTTTTCCAGCCTTCGCAGATCATATGTCATGAATGTTTAGTGTTTAGATATGGCCGTCATATTGACACAATACAAATGAGTGCAATATACAAATCTTTGAAAAATGTTTACATAGTTTTTACAACCAACAAAATAAAATGTTACATTTGCACTGCACTGCACTGCACAGACAGACAGACAGAGAGAGAGAGAGCAAAAAGTAATAAATAATGCCACTTAACCCAGAACATGTTAAAAAGGGTTTTATTTATTATGATAATAAATATTTTATTTAACGAGTTTCAAACTAACACTGAAAATCACGTTACAATAACACCAAATGTTATTGTTCTTTGCATAAAAAAAANGCCATCTAACACTGCCTGCCATGTTTTCCAGCCTTCGCAGATCATATGTCATGAATGTTTAGTGTTTAGATATGGCCGTCATATTGACACAATACAAATGAGTGCAATATACAAATCTTTGAAAAATGTTTACATAGTTTTTACAACCAACAAAATAAAATGTTACATTTGCACTGCACTGCACTGCACTGCACAGACAGACAGACAGACAGACAGAGAGAGAGAGAGAGAGAGCAAAAAGTAATAAATAATGCCACTTAACCCAGAACATGTTAAAAAGGGTTTTATTTATTATGATAATAAATATTTTATTTAACGAGTTTCAAACTAACACTGAAAATCACGTTACAATAACACCAAATGTTATTGTTCTTTGCATAAAAAAAACTCAGAACTGCAGGTGACAATTTTTTTTTAACTTAAATACTAGTAAGACGTTGAAACATGGAACTACTACTCTAAGTTTGCTGCCAACTTAACCATGAGTATTGCTGTCATTGCTTAAGTTACATATGCAATTACGGGCAGTAATTTCTTTCATAGATTGGTTTTAAAATGCTCAGTTTAACATGAACCACCTATTCAATGTCTTTGTGTAAATTATTATACTACTTCCCGTGCAGTGCTGTTTTCAGTGTGTTAATTTATGATAATTTTAGATGGTAGCAAAATATCCTGGCAACATGTTTCTTTCCCTCGCGCACAGCTATGTATATTTGTTGTGTGATTCCTGTATGAATCGCCTACAAAAAACATACATGCACATGCACACACAGATCTTTATTATCTGTAATTTAGTTGCCACAAATTCATCTAATGCTTTTTTTCCCTCTTATACACCATTTTTGAGATACTGTGCAGAACCTTTTTTTTGCAACATCAAGGAATATAACTTTGATGCTAAAATGGTTCCTTATGTGGAAACATGATTTAATTAACAGATGTTTTTAACACTTTCTAGGATGCTGTGGAGGTTTTCACACAACGCAACAAAAGAGAAACCTGCAGTAATAGCTTTCATAACCTAAACATAAATAGCACTACTTTCATGTGTCGGAACAGCAAAATAAAAGGGATACATACACAGAAAACTGGCACTACTTTTAAAACTGTAAATAAAAAAATACCTTCATAAAAGAAACACTTTTAGGGTTTACACTTTTCGTTAGATATAAAAATCTGTTTGCTTTTCACACAGAGTTTTAACCTGCAATTATATCACAAGTAAGAATATAAAAAAATTATTTTATGCATTGTTACGTATTTCGCCCACAAACAGTTGAAAATCATCCTGGTCGCCAAAACCCATTGTACACTAAGGTTAAGAGAGAGAGACAGTTAGCTGCTCGTGGGCAATTTAAAGTCTCAGCAAAACTCTTTAAATGGTTCAACCGCAATCTCGCAGAGCGCATTGTTGTAGCTGCTGTCACTCAACCAGGATTATGTCTCCTCACTGTGTCTGGCCTGATCGTACCTGCTTATGCTTTCTGTTGATTGGGTTTAGGGGGAATATGTCAAACCTTGCTCATGTCAACTCCCAAACCACCTGTAACATCACTCCCTTTTCTATAGGCTCGCTACAAGTTTACCTGAGAAAGGCACATTCCGCAATATCAGAAGAAAGTTTTCGAGACAGTTTACGCACCACGGAAGAAATAGCTGACGAGCTGGATATTGGTGCGTAGAACACCCCCCCGCAACCTTCAGAAACCATAAAACCCCCTTTTCGAGAGTAGTGAGGGGACAGTTCATTATCACCGAGCCGAGGGAAGAGTTGCGTCAAGGAATTGCGGGAAGACGTGAGCACGAGTCCGAACCGCAGTCCACGGAGACGGCAGCACCTGCGGGCCTTCTTCCAAGGCCTACCACTTCGCCGGAGCTCATTCCTAGATGACAGCCTACCAACACTCACCGCTGAGTTAAGTATAAAAATCGTCGCCCAGAGAAGCCCCACTCAACCACGAAGTCGCCCAGTGAATACGAGTAGTCAAATTAGGTACCACACCTCGGAAGGGCTGATGCATGTAGTTCTTGTGTAAACTCCAGACAATATATTCGTCCTTAAAAATGAAACGGCAACCGACTAAATTATTGCAAACCCCTTAACCTTCAGGCATCATATAGTCTGTGCTTGGGGGGATTAACAACGACACTATAAGCCACTCTGTCTTCCAGAGTGGCGGTTTGGCATCAGTACTTTTATAGCAGCTTTGATGAATTTTTCAAGATATTGTAATTTTCCGCACTTCCTTCGGGATAGCAGCATTTAACACCGGCTCATAAAGGTTACTGCAATAATGGACAATACAAAATAATTTGTTATTGTATTTGGGTGAAGAAAATGTTAGAGAAATAATTTTAAAACCATTAAATACCATAGCTGTTGTAAAAACCATCGTTAAGGAATACCAGATTTTGTTTGAGGTATGCTGTGAAAGTTTACAATGAGAAACAAACAAAACAATAGTTTTATATTATGGAAAGTAAGTAGCATAAGTAATTGAAATCATAATCCCCTCAAATTTTTTTCTGATTTAATAGAAATAAGACTTATTTCAATAAACTTCCAAGCAAGCATATTCAATTTCAATATACCATCAGCAAAAATGTTTTGCACGTAAGTAAATTCCATAAAAACCATACCAGTGATAAACCGAATGATAAAATTATTTATAACATATATTGTCACTTTCATGAAGTAAATTTTATCAAGGAGATTTGTATTTAGCAAGTTAATATTATCAGCACAATTTTTAAGACATTGTTGCACTGGCTTTATCTTGTAAATGTACTTTTATATTACAAAAATACTAGGTGCTTGGAAATATTACTATATACATTTTACTAGAAACACCAAGTCCCACACTTGAGTAGCTATTTTTAATAGGTTGTTTTATTGTGTTTTTAATTAAATGATGTGCAAGTGTTAATGGGCAATGAGAGCTATTCTGCGAGCAGGAACCACTTTGGTAACAATCTGTTACTTAAATTATGTGGTTGTGATAGCCTATGTTAAATGGAATACAATAGAGAAAAATGACATTATGTGCCATTTCTGAATCAAATGTGTATATGAGCAGTAATTAGGTATTACGTAATTTGTGGCTCAACTACTTTGCTTTAAATGTGTTCAACTGTTTCGAAAAGCAATACAATCTCGGATATGGTTCAACTAATTAACATCATTTTAAGCCAAATCTTATCACTCTGAGTATAAGCACAGGTTTAAAAACTATGCAAGAGACGCAAGGAATCAAAGATGCAAATTCCTGAAATAAAGTTAATTGTCAAACAAATAATTATGACTACTTAGGTAGACGGTCAGGATATTATTTCTTCTTCATTAGATTACTTTAGGATGGGTAACTTGCAGATAAAAACACGAGTTTAGATCCACATGTAAGGTTGTGATATGCACATTAAAAGATCAAATGAGTTTGGCGACTTCTCCGTGATGCCCAGGCATCTTACAGTCTTCCACGGAAGTAAATTACTAAACTTGCACTACTTTAGTGGGATAAAATTTCCTAAATGTGTAAGGGGTAACTTTGGTTCAACCTCTCCGTAGAATGGTCCGAATGGCCCATCTGTGAAATGCTCGAAATTCCCAGTTTCATGATGCATTTCATACACGGCCCATTCGCAAATCATGTTAATGGATTTTAGTTTCTAAATAATAAATGCAATTGTAATAATAAAATTGAAGTAAAAATGGCTGCCAAAAGTAATTATAGTTACACATTTCATAACAACATAATTTTACATGTCATAATCACAATATTTTTATCAGATAAATAAAAAAAAATTAGCTTAATGTCCTACAATTATAATTTTAACACATACATAACTTTTCATTAAGTAAATACTTTTATGTCCGTTTAAAATATACAAATTATTACAAACATTAAATCTCTGTCTTACTTGGACTCTCGAGATTTCAGAAAAAGTATCCTTCAGAGTTACTTATAGCCTGTCCTGTAACTACTATGTTACAGTAACCTACCACTGGGTAATAAGATTGATATATTTCGCAAATTTACCCTCAATATAAATATTTTTTTATGTTCTTAATGTAGATTGCCATTTTCAACCTTTTTTTGTTTTTCTCACAATGAAATTTTTTTGTACACATATAGGTACAAATATTACTTTGCACAGATGATTTAACTTGCCACTATGTATTCATTTATGCAGGCAATGATTTAGTTTAAAAACTTGCTTTAATATAAAGCATTTTCATTTAATCTACAACGCACGCATGCGCACACGCATGCAGATATGCACAGACACAAAAACCAAATCACAGTTCAGTGCACCCCAACATAATACATTCCCCCATTCAAGTGGCTGCTGTAAAAGCAATTTGTTTCACCAAAATTTCTAGTATTATATAACACAAACAAGGAGTGTCTAAAGACGTTTGCAGTTTATTTGGCGATATCATTTGTAGATTTAAACATAAAGAGTTTAATTAATTTCTTGTCCTAAAGATATAGAATAACTTTACCAAAATATAGGTACATAGTTGGAAATTACTAAGTTATAACAAAACAAATGGCGATAAAGGACATAATTTTAAATAAATAAAATTCTTATAAAAGCAATTAAAATAAATAATTATGCAAGACAAGACCAAATTGAACACATTTGGCATGTCCAGTGATCCAACCTTCTGCAGATCACATTACAGCAATGTAGTACTACAGTTTATTATAATACTCATCAAAATAAAATCCTCGCACAATTTGAGAAATGACACAACAGAAAATGACGTAATTAAGAGACATACACAATAAAATTATTTAAAACTGTAAAAAACAAATTAGTTACAGTCCCCAGAAAAAAATATATAACACAACACAAAAAATTAAATTTAAAACAATGGCAAAACTTGATCCTAGCACATCTACAGTAACAAATCATTCGGCAGATTTACAATACCAAACAATTTTACATATGTTACAGCAAGAGTATTATGAATATTTATCAACCTTACATTACCAATTAAACACTACTATATACAGGACAGGGATAATTACCTAGACCATCAAGCAAATAGACAAAAATAATTTTATAGATGTAAAGTGATACCCAAAATATGTACACTCCTTAAAATAATAAAGCCAAATTGCTTTTTATGTATTAAACAAAGATAACTCATCTAGCGGATTTACAATGCCCTAAGTATTGTGAAAATGTAAAATAAGACATTAACAAAATTTTTTTTTTTATCAAAACCTTTTACTTTTGACTAATTTAGTTTTCTTTAAAACTTATTAGTCCCACCACAAATTGTTTTTTCATATTTAGATTTTGTAAATTACATTACTGAAAATTATATACAAAGTTCTTAAGCTGTAAATAATAATAATCAATACCAACTATATTACTATAATAATAGCTTATAAAGTTAAATGCAGTAATTGCAAATTTAAACAGTGGGGTGACTGTACCAATCTTAAAAACATTTGTACAAAAAAATAGTCAAAGTATACACAGACAGGTATATGGTACATCACTGCAAAGCATAAATATTAGAATACATTTTTCTCTGGATGCTTACCACTGCTCAACTTATTCTGCACCTTGTGTACTTTAGCATTTATGATATCAGGTTCATGATGGCATAATCCACACAATGAAGAACGTGGAAAGCAGGCAATGAATATAAAACCGGTAATCTTCATCGAATTGGAGCTATGTTTCAGTGACAGATACCCGCTGCATGCCCAACAGCGAAACCGCACACAGCAACCAGGAGAGCCACTGCTGGAGCTGTGGCAAAATATTGTGTGGCTTCTGCCACTTATNTATACACAGACAGGTATATGGTACATCACTGCAAAGCATAAATATTAGAATACATTTTTCTCTGGATGCTTACCACGGCTCAACTTATTCTGCACCTTGTGTACTTTAGCATTTATGATATCAGGTTCATGATGGCATAATCCACACAATGAAGAACTTGTCTGCAAACGTGGAAAGCAGGCAATGAATATAAAACCGGTAATCTTCATCGAATTGGAGCTATGTTTCAGTGACAGATACCTGCTGCATGCCCAACGGCGAAACCGCACACAGCAACCAGGAGAGCCACTGCTGGAGCTGTGGCAAAATATTGTGTGGCTTCTGCCACTTATANGCGAAACCGCACACAGCAACCAGGAGAGCCACTGCTGGAGCTGTGGCAAAATATTGTGTGGCTTCTGCCACTTATATGTGAAAGGATGCCCGAGGATGTTTGTGACATCATAGCAGTCAGCTTTTTCATTGACGCCTCCACCAACGCTAGAGGTACAGTATGGCAAGCGGTACAACAGACTGCACCCCACAACATACATGATGCCCTGGCCAGAGCACTGGAAGTGGAGTTAGCAAAATAAGTGTGTGCACCCCACCATCTGGTACAAGCAGTGATGCTGAACGAAGATGACTGCATCAAGAAGACATTGAAGGAGATGCAGAAGGCCATAAAGGACATTTCATCCAGGATCCCTGCTACAAAGCTTTGCTATCCCCCACCCCTACAGACCCAAACAGCAGCAGCAAGAAAATAGGCAGGTGAGAATACACCACAACTGGAAAATTGTAAACCACTGATCTTGGGAGGCAAAGGTCAGTGACTGCCAGAGGGAATGCCCCAAAGTTCTTACTAGTACAGCCTGTGAAACAGGATTTGGATACACTAATGGCGGAGGGAAGCATGAAAGATGTTCGTTGCCAGATGGTAATTGAACACTGGGGCGACCATAACAGTAGTAAGACCAGACATCCTTAGGCCTTCCGGCCAGATTTTGCCAGATGACAGCATGGAATGATGCTATTTGACTACAGTAACAGGCGAGACCACACCAGTTAGAGATAAGAGAAAAGTGAACTGTAAGATTGGTGACCTTACCCTAGAGCACAATATATACATAGCAGAATTAGAGGATGAATGTCCTTTGGTGTTTGATTTACTACGTAAGCTGGGGTGCGATAATATACTTTGTTTGCTACGGGTAGGCAGTAGTCGCCAGCCCCCTTCTCCCAGGCTGAGCCTCTTACCCACAACCCCACCTCCACCACATCCAGACGTATACAGCTGGGAACTTCACATTAAGATACTGATAAATACATACATAAACATATATTTTTCATAATATATAGTGCTTTTCCATTTAAATATCTAAACGATACATGGTACCTGAACACAGTGACTGTACACAAGACGTAACATACCATAAAAATAGGGTCATATATACTGCATTTCATATAAGTACACTAAAGTTTGACAAACAATGTGACCAACCTACACACTACGTAAACAGTAAATGCTCTCATTTGCAAAGTATTATATCGGCTGATGGTTNAAACAATGTGACCAACCTACACACTACGTAAACAGTAAATGCTCTCATTTGCAAAGTATTATATCGGCTGATGGTTTATTGCAGGATGTATGTTATGTTGGCGATATCAATGGTAATCATGGAAGAAAAAAGTACCTGGAAGTGAAGGTTNGTTATTGCAGGATGTATGTTATGTTGGCGATATCAATGGTAATCATGGAAGAAAAAAGTACCTGGAAGTGAAGGTTGTAATTCAAAACTTAAATTATACTTACAACATTTGTGGTATAAATTATGTTTTTAAAGTAATATACAATTTTTTTGGCTTTTATCGAATTTATTAAAAAATATGTTTAGCAATTATGGCCGACGAGCATACGAACAATTACGGTCAGTGAAGCGTTTCCGGCTCTGTGAATGCCATTGTGCAAGTGATATTTTTCAGTCACATTTATGAGTTACCTTACTGGTATAATCGGAATATTTTACAAGTAGTTAATGGATTTTGTATGTATATTTAATTTCATTATGCTTAGGATGTAGGAGTGCCTTTGTAGAGAGTTTTCTTGCGTGAAATTAAATATTATCGAAATTTGCATGGCTTTGTCTACCATTTTCGGCACAGTTACGCGTTAGGAAGCGCAGTGTATTAGTTTCAGGAAACCAGTGAACGAGTGTCGTATTAACTGAATGATTCTATGATATTTACGTACATACGGAAACAGTTTATTATTAGAATATCAGTACAAACATAATATTTATTGTGCTTTCTTCTTTCAGTGAAGTTAAAACTTTATATTAAACAATAATTTGAATGTTACTTCCATATGAACATAATTTTCTACTAGTCCACTAAAACAATATGTATGGAATTCAAAATTATACCGTCTCATAAGAAACGCTGCAAAGCTATGCTATCTCCTGAAATACGTTAAGTCTCTACCAACCCCATCCACTCACAATAAAATAAACAAGAGCCCCTGCAGCATAACTTGGCGATAAAAATAAAGCAAATCTGGAATGGTAAGCTACATTGATTATAGTATTTGTTTACACACTGTGTTTTCTTTGTAGATAGAACAACTGTGGCGGAAGGATACATGTTCGCCATGCTACATTTATAGAACTGTCAAAATTTAATGAACTTATATGAAATGTTTACTGAAAGAATAATTTATTTGTTGGTAACAAAAATAATCACAATGTGTATTTCACATGGAATGACCCATATGTAACCACCTGAAATAACATAAATTACAAATTCTTTACATTTCTATCTATTTGATTGAGCTAATTCCCAATTCCCAACTTTATCCACGATTCAAAGTAGACCAAGAAATATATTAAAGAACACAACATTTTT
Organism: Clitarchus hookeri; assembly: GCA_002778355.1. Taxonomy (NCBI): domain Eukaryota; kingdom Metazoa; phylum Arthropoda; class Insecta; order Phasmatodea; family Phasmatidae; genus Clitarchus; species Clitarchus hookeri. Next base: position 376,003 of record NQII01001589.1, on the reverse strand, counting down.
TTACCTTCTCCAAGTTTTGTAGTTTTGGAAAGCCTTTCAAATTGGTGAGGCCTACATTGATCAGACTCAATGTTTCCAGATTCACAAACTCATCTGTGAGGCCTACAATACTGGTGCTTCTACAGTTGTCTAAATTTAATTCTATTATCTGAAACACAAAGACATTGCTGCATTAACATTAGCAGAAAAATCACAATGTTCACTAAATTAAAAGGAAATAAAAGGAAGATAAAGTACCACAGCAACAACCAGCTTATACGTACATAAAATTAAATGGAAGCCACTCTAGACATCAATCAACAAAGTGTCAATAAGTTCTCTTCATGAGGTTACATAATTAAAAACTGTTGTCTGGATAAAATATGTAACAAAATTAAATATATAATTGATTAATGTTAAACTCTTTATGGCAACGGAGAATATTTAGTTTTAGAGTGAAATAATTCAAAATAACGTTCATTTTATTGACTTATATTTCATAATCTGTATATGCGTAATGACATGGATGGTACATTATAACCATTGTCAATAGGTCATTATATGTATTTAATAAAAATTATGATCAGCTCAGTTCTTCACAAAATGCATTGCCCAATTTAGTGACTAAGTTACTAGTGCCTGTCCCCCTTCCAAAGCTCTAAGAGTTGTGCTAACTTCAGCTGCGTCTATTTCAGATGCATTGATAGTACTTTACTGTGAATATATCTCAACTTTCATGAGTGTGAAGTCTTAACAAATGCAGCAGAGGGGCTGCAAGTCACTTCCTTGGAATTTCTTGATGCTAATGCTACAAACTTAATGAGTAATAAGTTATTGTCTGATTATCAGAATGGTAATTTATATCCGTAGCCTGAATGTTTTTGTAAAACTTCTCTGAAATGCAGCTTATCACTGTGCCGTTAACCAACAAACCTGGTACTATTAAACTGCAGACAGTTAACATTAACTCAAGACAAAGTTTCTTGAGAGTATACACATATTATACGTGAACAAATATACTCTGGACAGTATGTAAAGGGGTTTAACAAAAATTTGAATATGACAAACATCTTTAGCTTTCTAAAAATATAAATAAATACCCACCCTACTTATTATACAATCAAAATGGAACATTGGCTAAATAAAACAGCTAGTGAATTGAACTGAACTGCATAGAGAAAATATTAAACTAAATATGTCCATTCTCTCAAAATTTACACAATCCTCAATACCTTTCCACCTTTTCATTTATGCTGAAGTTTGATCCAAAGGAGGTGGTACACAAAACTGTTTCAGGTTATACAAATCAGTTTCGTCCATTTCATTTATTTCAAATGGGGGGCTAGTTTTCTTAGCAGACTGTATGACTGGAACCCACTGATCAGGAACATAAATGGGAACTCCCTTCAATATAAGTTTCTGTATTTCAGTGAGGGTGTGCATGTAATCAACAATTAAAAATACGTGAGATATAGAAGGAATATTGTATGAAATTGCAGCAAACATGTATTCCTAACTCAAAATGGATTTGGTGAAATAAATTTCCAGATATTTCTTAAACAAAAATGAAGTTTTATATTTTATCTGTAAAGTAAATTTCCCAAAGAAAATCATAAATCAATCATGGTTTATGAAATTTAATTAAACACACAAAACACGAAAAAGAACGGCAGACTTTAAATGATAATGTTAGGATTCCTGAAAAGCAATATTGTTGAAAATCCAGTCAAAAATGTTTCCTAGACTAATACCTTTATAATTCCTGGCAGGCTACACTACATACTTGGATTAATAATTTTTAGCAACTGAAATGACATTACAAAACACAGTACATTGCAATTGTGCAAAAAATGTAGTTTGTCTTCACTCTCGCTGCTGACTATGTCCATGCCCATAGAACTACTGCTGCTGCTTGTACCATAAGATTCTGGTCTACTTGGATTTGATGGATTCTCTTGCAGTGATAAAGAGATACTGAGAAACCGAAACTACCTTGGCAGTGCATTCAATTGTTAACCTATTCCTATTTTTTTGTTTTAATTGTGCTGAATGCCTTCCAGTTGCGTTATCACAACTGTTCGTGGAATACTAAGAATCCATGTCGCAACTTTGGATAACTGTAGAGTTGTGAAATATCCCTTCCACAATGTAAGTAGAGAGATATCCACTACTGCCCACCAAATTATTTCAACTCCACAAAGCATATTTGGCACAGTATTCCGAAGTCTGCCATCACAACTACTTCAATGTTTGGGATGTTTTTTGCAACGTCCATGAATGTACCAAGTGCAGTAAATAATTCATCTGACAAATGTTGCCCACAATATTTAGGATCCGGAAGATACGTGCTGCTGTGAATTGGATGAGAGCAGAACTGAAATCTATGGTTCAAAATTGTTTTTACCTTTTCTTTTTTGGTGAGAGTTGAAAAAGCTACCAGCTCAAGGACAACTCCATTAAGATCTTTAATATCTTGGTAACATCTGAAAGAGTAAATGTGTTTCCTTCAAGTTTTTTTTATTGCTACTGATATTAACAGGTTATATGCTGATTGAACTTGCATCCAGAACGCATCATTGTAAAGAATCTGGTTACGAATGTTAGTAGGAATAATATGTGATACTGTCACAGCGTCTTCTATATATCCATTCTAGCGAACTGGTCTGGCTTCATCCAGGTACAATTGAGTTTTACAGTGATACACTAATAAATAAATTGGGAAAAAAGAATTCATTTATGTGAAAAAAGAATTATAAAATTATACTACGTCGGACTAGGTTTTTAACTGATTAGGGCAACCCAAAAGGAAGGAAATATTTTTTACCCAATAGCCAAGAAGTAGGGTATTGTTTTTTGAGTGCATCTGTGTAACTATCTCGTAGTTACATTTCTGCTTTCCAGCATCTATGTATGAAAATCAAAACATGAGTTTCATTAAGTTGTAGCTTTAGAAATAAGTGTACCTAGTGTACCTAGGTACTACTTTATGCGCTTGGATGAGGGATCTTAATTGATCACCAAAGTTAAGCAACGTTCCCAGCGCCACACATTTGGATGGGTGACCGTTTAGTGGCATAACATCAGAGCGCTTCCGTGCTTCGGAGGGCACGTTAAATATTCTGTCCCGGTTGTTATCGATAAACAGCAGTCGTTAAGCCATTTCAGAGGTTCTTGGGCGGCCTGATAAACTCTCAACATCAAAGGAAAACAATATTTTGGTCATGTTCCCAGCCGTTGCAGAATGACGTTTTGTTGTTATTCCACAGGAATCGTACAATTTTCCAGGATAAAAAGTATCATATGTCCTATTCCAGGACCTAAAGTACCTGCATACCAAATTTCATCAAAATCCGTTCAGCCATTATGGAGTTGAGTGGTACACACACACACACACTTTCACATTTATAATATTAGTAGGATTGCAGACTGTTTTGTTCACAGCAAACTATCTAAGCACCTAGTAGCGGAACACAATCTAGTTTCTCTGGCAAAAAAAAGTGATTTCTCCTTTAGTTGCTTCTCTTTCTGTGTCCTCTGAAGGGTCTGATTAGAAACATGGTGATTAAGAAATACTTTTACAATTGCCTCGCAGTTTGATAAAATTGTCTGAATTGTATCTAAATTCATAATGTCCTTCGCCAGAAGATTTTGTCCATGGGCAAGACAGCCAAATATTACTAAGTGAGGATACTTTCCTTTTAAAATCTGCCAAGCAGCTTTCATGTTGCTTGCATTGTCTGTTGCTTTGTTACAAGCGCTTCTACTTTAGAGGCCAGCTCTATCAGATTCTACAGACAGTAGATGTGTCAGGTTGGCTATGTGAATACATAGCCAACCTGACAGTTAAGTGAGATTAACGTGTGCCGCATATTGTAAGCATTCTAAAGCGCCGCTGTCATACCCCGCTAGGAACCCCAATAGACACGTGCCGCGAGGCCAGGCATGACCGGGTAGGGGGGGAGGAAGAGAGCAGGCAGGTAACACGTGCCCAGGTAATGCCAAGTTAAGCTAGCAAATCTCAGACGCACCAAGTAAAACACGTGATAACATGGACACTTGTCTAGGTGAGATACACGAGAAAAGGGCTGACAGTGTTTGGTAGGAGTGCAGCGCCCCCTGCCCTTCGAGGAAAACGCGTGAGAATATGGACACAAGCCAAAATAATACAGAGATAAGCTAGAGTTTCGCCAACACACCTCTAGTTGGACGAGTACGAAGGGTCGAGAGTGTTTGGTAGTATGGCCGCAGGACATCTCCCTTCCTCCCACCACCCAATGAGTGAGACATGTGTGAGGATCTGGGGGGCATCGAGAGAAGTTAAAAACCAACTTGCAGAAAAAGGAGGGGATCAGTCTGATTGTGAGGTCGCTGGAGTGAGTCATATCATGAAAGTTGCCGAGAAGAGAATCCGGGACAATCAGTCGTGGAGAGCCGTCATCGAGGCAGCTGTATCCATCACGCCAACGAGACGAAGCCGAGGGCCTGTGAAGAGCCGTTAAGCTTACCAGACCAACAAAAAAATTGTGGGTCGGTTCAACATCAGTGCATTGAGAATTTATTTTCCACCTACGCCTATTTAATTTGACAACTGAAACCAGCCTAAAGGAGAAATACTGAAGTTCAAATTTGGTGATTACATATTTTGCAAATTCGTAGTTGGTTGAGTAAATGTTTAGGCTACAAGTGTAATGAGATTTAGCATGGGAAGCGATGAGAATTATTGTTATTTAGGTGACTATGAAATGTTAAATGTCACATGAATTTTATTCTATCCTACGCTTTTGTTAATTTGAGCCTAGCCAATTAGCATTTGATAAGCATCTACAATAAAATCCACCTTTCAACCAAGATTGAATTTATTTATTGGGATCCAGAATTTATCAAAATATGGCTAACGTAATTTTTGAACGTAGCTTAAATTACGAGGCGACTATAAAGTTACTGTGTTGTTGAAGCTACAGAGAAAATATGAAATTTCACCTAAGGAATTTTGATGACTATCTAAGCTTACCTATTGTTTCGAGCTAAACTGCCTACATGCACTTATCTAGGGAACTGGAAGTTAAACACACCTCCTACATTCTAACCAAGCCAGTTAATGAAATTTCACACACACTATTACAGCAACCGCCTGGCCTCCAGTCATTCTGAAAACACACACACGTTTTTATTCTCTCAGATCAGTAGGGTCTTATGCATATTAATCCATTTTAGTGTTTTTTTTTCCCCCTTCTTTTAAATGACAACTCTTCAGAGGTACTCCAGTATGGTGTATAAATGTAAATGTGTCCCCATTGATTATTTTTTTATTTGCTACATCCTGTTGTGTATTTTGGAAAGTGGTTTTATGTCAGTCTTCTGAATTACATTTCTTCTAATGTCAATTTATTATGTGATAATTGTATGTCACAGTTGAATGTAATTTGAAATGCAATATTTTTGTATTGAAAAGTTAAAGTTATGTAAAACGATACTAGCACGAGCAGGCAAATTTAAACTAGGCAGTGTCAGTGTTGAAAAAGAAGTGAAGTGAGTAGCGGTAAGTGTGTTTGCGCACAGACATACCGTTAAGTCGCTGGGCGCGCCAAACTTTAGATGGGAGTAATGGAATTTTAACACATATACACATGACAGCAGTTAAGACAACAAACTAACCAGTTTAGACTCAATACCGTTTGGTTACGAATACAGGTTACTGTGCACCTACGTGCCTACAAAATTACACACAATGTGCATGGCTGTAAAGTGTTGACCGCTACAAATGTTTTTGGGTAGAGAAGAACATCCTGAAAATTCAGCACATTGTGGAGACTCTGTAAAGCAGCAAGACCAACTGTCTAAGTGACGTATCCTGTTACCGGTTCAATGCCCAGCGGAGATAGCCAAGGGCACACAAAGTCAACACAGTACGCAACGCATCGGAAACTTCAAATATCTCAACTGACTGATTGTTGGAACCTCAAATGTTCACAATACAGAGAGAGTATAAAAGAATACACCACCTTTAAAGGTCTATAATAACCAAACCAAACAACCTACAACCTTGATTGACCAATAAAATGAACCATGGAACTGTGAAAATTGTTTACCATATCTTCTTAAATGTTCAATGTGACCACCACGAGCGGCCCGAACGACATTTACGCGATAATCAAACTCAGTCCGCAGTCTTGCCGGGATGTCTGGTGTTACGATTTGGATGGTGTCCGTAATTATCGTTTTGAGGTCGTCAATGTTAGCCAGCAATGGTGGACGAAACACTTGATCCTTACGTGCTCTCATAGAAAAAAGATTACAAAGGGTAAGATCCGGGCTTCTTGGAGGCCCATGATGAGCCTGGTCACCAGCTGCTCCTCGACCAGTCCAGCGTTGCGGCAACGTCTCTTTCAGGTATCCGCGAACAGCTGGGTGCCAATGGGGTGGCGCACCATCCTGCTGGAAAATTAAGAGCCTCGCCGCCTCTTTTAACAGAGGAAACAACCACTCTGTAAGCATAACCAAAAAAGGGATTCCAGTAACAGTGGGCTTGTGAGAAAATAAAAGGCCAAAAACAGTGTCTTTGGATACAGGTTTTTAGGCCCGAAGGCCAGCACACCCACCATCCTCCCGCACTGCATCTGTACTCGGATGAGTAAGACAGTGCACGGTGTCTTTGGATACAACGCAAAACACGTTCACTTTGGGGGAAGCGCGCTCATGTCCAGTGATTTCATGTGGAGACTCCTGATCCCATATTCGCACATTGTGCCGGTTCACCTTACCATTTGTATGGAACGTCACTTAATCTCTAAAAACCAGCTTAGACCTGAAGGCATTGTCTACCTCGTTTAGGGCCATAAGGGAAACATCAGACCGTCCCCTTCATATTGACATGTCGAATGCGAGCTCATTTCCTCCTCACAGCCTCAAACAGAGTTACGAACGCCATCCAAACCGTAACACCGGAAATGCTGACAAGAGCGTAGAATGAGTTTGATTATCATGCAGATGTCGTTCGGGCCGCTCATGATGGTCACATTGAGAATTTATGAAGATATGGTAAACAATTTTCACAGTTCCACAGTTCATTTCATTGGTCAATCAAGATTGTAGCTTGTTTGGTTTTGATATTATAGACCTTCAAAGTTGGAGCATTCTTTTATACTCATTCTGTATTATACTCCGTTGTTTTCTTATTTGTTATGAATGTTGGTTACATGCTTCACAAGTATTGTTTACATAATTCATTTATTGTTTACCACACCCACAGTCTAAAATTATCATTATGATTTTAAGCAATATCTTTATGTGAATATTTAATGTGCAACATCACATTTAATCTTGAAATTTTATTCAGAGCTGAAGCTTAATAACGGAGTAAAATTTAGTCTCCAGCTGTTCTTAACGTTTGAAAGAATGGACACATTCATTTTAATACTTTATACGGTCCAGTTCAGATCACTAACCGTTTTATTTAAGCAGTGTTTCATTTTAATTGTATAATAGGAAGTGTGAGTATATGTTAATATTAATAGGAATGCTAAAAAAGTTTATAATATTCCAATTTTTGTTCAAAGGCTAAATTATAATTGATAGTTTATTGGCTATAAATGCAGTAGGAAAGTCAGAGTAATTTAGCAATGTTGTTATTAAGAAGTTTGTTAGAACAAGGGAAAGTTGGCAGAATTGTGTGTGGAGACAATTAAAAAACGCTACATTGGCAAGCTGTTTGGAATATTATCTTGCAAACATATTTCCAATTTTTAAAAAAAGAAGACACCAGCAATAAGAATTATTTCCAGATGAACTGTCAAAGTTTTTGGAAGTGTGTGAAACAGGGACTCTTATAGAAATACACTAATCAACAGACAAGTTTCGTATTTTCTGCACCGCAATGCAGCTTTCTACAGTCAAGGTTGACATTTTATTTTGTTTGCCAACCTAGACATTACATCTGCGAATAACTTAAGATAATTTCTTTTGAATCTTAATTGGCTACCACTGAGCAACTCAATGTTAAATATATTTGCATAGTACCTGTTATAGAGAAATACAATATATACTTACTAGTTTCGTACTTTAAGGAGAAGAAATTTTCTGAAATTCTTTTCCAGTTATAAAATTTGAGTTAATATGCTGTTATTTTATGTCTTGATTTAGCCAAATCAGTGTTTCATAAATAAATAATTTTATCAGTAATTAAATCCAGTGTAAAGCCTAACTGCATCAGTTTTATTAATGTAGAGTTGAGACATACGAATGTTGGGTGTATTTCACATTTGGTTTGTTAAGCAATTTTTACTGTTTTCAGCATATCTCCAGGTGTGAGTATCTAGGGGATTAAAGTCTTAGTGTGCAAAATGAAATGGATATATATATATACTTATTTATTTATTGGGTGTGCCCAACTCACCATTCATTGGCACGTTCATTCTGGGCAAGGCAAGATTTTTTTTT
>NQII01001589.1:280164-367580 GCA_002778355.1 Clitarchus hookeri | reverse complement strand
ATCCTGGCAGTCTTTAAATTCCTGTGTCATATAAATTATCCAGGAATATTCCTTCCATTGCCAAAACCAAATACATCACATAGAATTATTATTAAAAATTTTACATTAGAATCAAAATAAAATATAAATTAAGCTAACAAATACAGCATAAGTAGTGTTCATCGAAAAAGAGGAAAACATCCAGGGACTCAAGAACTTACTCCTGCATACATCCAGTCAACAGGAATCATGCTGCAAAGAAAAGAGATCTTCTCCTGTGTGAAGCAAATCATATAAAACCACAATACTACAATTTCTTTAAAAGCCTTTGTGTTTGTACAAACCTAGAGGAAGTGCAAATTAAGTGGGAAACAATGTTGCTTCAAAACATATGTTTTCAATACCCATGCATGTATTTAAAATAGTGTTTTGTATATGACATGAATTTTTACTAAATCGTGATTTAAAATATAGATTATATTAATGCTGGTAATATTAATTAATAATTTTCCAGCTTTCCAACTCAATTATGTTAATTTTGTCAAACATACTAATGTCTTGTGAAATATATTTGGCCTAAATGCAAAGATTTGAGGTTCAGATATATCTCAATATGGCCACAAGTGCAAAAAATGTATTTATAATTAAATATATTACATGTTATCTAAAGACGTAATACTGTTTATAAAGAGCTCCCCCACAATATTGTGCCCATACTCAAGAAATTTAATTTGTATATTCAGAGGCTAGCAGTATCCACATAGCAAAATTCCTGGCTTTTCCAGGCATCCTGTTACAGTCCATCTCATATATGAAGGCCACATTGTTGACAGTTGACAATCACCGCGCCAATGTTTACTTTTCATTTATGTATCCATTCACATCAACCGGAGGCTTTGATGAGACGAGTCAGCACGTCCAGGAGGTGCTGCTTCGTGCGGCAATTGGTGAACTACTTGGGTGGCGCGGCAGGCGGCTAGAGAGGTCTCGGACGAGTGTAGGGTCGTTCGTAAACACTGTACACAAAATATATGTTACTTTAAAAATCTGTTAGCATGGAAGCTTTCTTCTCTGGCTGGTTATGCTTCTGGAAAATCTGGTAGGTAGCGTGCACATCCTGTCCTGAGCGAAGTCTGAGCTTATTTTCCTCAATAGATAGTGTATTTTTAAAAATGACTGATCTTCTATTACCGGCTTAGAACGACACGAATTTGAAATATATTACTTTAAATTAATACAAAAAATAATTCAACAATATTATGCAATATTTATGTATGCTTTTGGAATTAATTTCAAACACGTAATGAAAGCGAGGTTGGAGAGAGCAATTAAGACTGAAAAAAGAATTTGAAAATGTGTCACTTAGATATGGATAGTTTTAACATGCCTTTCATTTTGAACACCTATACATTTCTACTTTAGGAAGAAGTTCAGTTTCTAACACTAAAAACCGCTGTTTTATGACCACGTACAATAAAATGTATTAGTTAAACAAGTGAACTAAGTGTTTTTAGTGTAGGGCGCGATCAGCTATGGCTCCCAGTCAAGTCTCTCGTGGTTGTTGAAGCAATATACGAGGTCCTGCAGGTCATACACTATTAAAAACCGCAATTTTTAATGTCGCAGAAACCTGGCAAGATATACTAGAAGAAACATTAAAAAAGGGCTGGAACAAACTGTGGCCTGAGACTAAATGAGAATGAGGCCATAAACGAATCTGGAAATTATGAGGAAATTTTACTTCTGTGCCAAGAGATTCCAAGTGGAGAAAACATATCAATAGGTGAAGTAAGCGACTGGCTAGGAATTTACAGATTTGACGGAGGCTTTGAAATATTAAATTATGAGGAACTTGTATTAAGTGCAACACAGGAGGTAGAATATTTAAGTGAAGAAGAGGATACACTAAAGGATTGCCCCAAAATAATTAGCCACAGTGACGCTGAAAACATGTTTTCCAAGTGCAATGAATGGTACGAGCAACAAGAGGCAGACGCTACACATATATTACTCCTACGTAAGATACGAAACACTGCAGCAACAAAAGCCAGTGGAGTATTACAACACAGGAAAATGACAGACCTTTTTTAGGTAGGATCATACCACAGAACATATACATAATAGAACTGTATTCAATTTTGTTATTTTATCAACATAATAAACAGAAGTCTACAATATTTTATATCAAATACATACTGTGTTGAACGTACTTCTATTGATTGCTACCTGTTAAAAATATATTGATAAATATTGTATACATTATTATTGCTAGTATCTGTCGTTCTTGGGGGGGCGGGGGGATTTATATTATCAGTCTATTCTCTGAACCGTCACGGTGACGGTCCCGAGACTTACAGATAATGGAGACTCCACTGTACATCTTTTGAGTTGAAAATTTTGACTGACAATGAAAATGTCAAAGAAGGTGAATGCAAATTTTGGTAATGAGTATGAACAATTGATTCACAAACTTAAAGACAAAATGAAGGCTGCTTCTTCTACTCAAGAAAAGGTTAGTATTTTGAGTTTGCTTCCTAGTAGCTAAAGCATTGCTTAAGTTCCGGCTGAGTTTAAGGTCAGCCAATGTCTGGCCCGTCTGTCAAGAACACTGACTAAAAACGGGTGGGAATTTGCCACAAATAAGGCAGAAACGTGGTAGAAATATACTTGATATTGTTTGAATAAAAAATGTTCAAGATTTCTATGAAAATTACAAGTACAGTAGGATAATGCCAGGTAAAAAAAGGTTGCGTGTGGTAGGGGAACTGACTACGGTAAAGTTAACATTCAAAAAAAGATTAATTCCACGTAACCTTAGGAACTTTATGCATGTTTCAAAGAAAAAACCCCACTCGTGAAATTAGGGTTTTCCAAGTTTGGAGCACTCAAGACCCAAATTCTGTGTGTTAACTGGTTCATCCGGCACTCATTCAGTCTATATGCACATCGTACACCAGAATGTAAAACTGATGCTTGCAGTTGTGAAAGTAAACATGGACTACAAACATCTTGTCATGCATGGTCTGCAGTACTGATAATGCTGTCAAAATGAAGTGAATGTCCAGAAAGTGATGAGCTGTGTGCAGTACTGCAAGGATGGGATGATTTTGAAAAAATTGAAATTCAAATACTTGTGTTGTTCCATTTTAAGAGTACTTGGATAAGCTAATAGGAACGTTTGAGTAAATCAAGAGGCCACCATTTTATTGCAAAGAAACAAACAGAATTCTTAAACACAAAGAAGGCAACTCTGATGGAGGAAGAATGCATACTAATGGGGGATTTTCCTGAAAATGTTTCTTTGTTGTACAAGATGAGATACAATCCTACCATTGGTCTAGTAATCTGGCAACCATACATCTTTTTGTTGTGCATCAAAGAAGATGTAATAATTTAGTATGTTTTCTTACATATTAAAAACTAAGTACTAAAATAACAAAATTTCAGTCATTTGATTCAGACCATGTGACTTATTAAAATGAAATAGAATTTTAAAAAACCCTAAAACTTATATAACAAGATAATTTTTTTATATATTTCTTCAATTAATATAAAGTATGGATATTTTGTAAATAACAAAATTTATGGTCCACAGCCGCCATTCTACTTTCAGGTGCTGATGACATATCCTTCCACTACATGTACATAAAAACATTGTTATGCATCTTCTGTTTCAACTGCCAAATCGGTAATTATTAAGTTATGGGGCTTTTCTGTAAATAAAAAAATTATAATAATTCACGGAAAATGGTATATTTCCACTCTACTAATGATGCAGAACACGAATATACGAGGGGCATTAACGTACAACTAATTTCTTAATATGTGCCCACCTAACCGAACCTAACCCCACAATGGGTGAATCACTATTTTACATTTTTAAACTAACCTATGATTTTTGGGTTTTAAACTAAACTAGGGGTAATTATTATGTTTAGGGGCTTTTCAATAAAAATAAAAAAATTCACGAAAAATTGTAATTTCCTAGACCCAGCAAAGATGCAATTGTGACAGATTTCCGCGGCCGCTACGTAGCGTGGAATCAGCAATGCACGGCCGTTAATAATGGCGGTAGACGTTAATAGACTTAAACAAACCAAGCAAACTGCTCCTACATTTCTTAATTTTTTTAATATGTTCTATTTATTTGTACATTACGCCCTCTTGAATATGAACAAGGTAATCTGTGCAGAACCCAATAATGCAACTTTTGTTGGTCTAGGACGTTTCGTTCAGAAAAGTTCCTAAACTTAATAATTACCGCCAAATCTTTGATCACAATGCATTCATTTACTTCATAAAAATGTTCTATTTCAAAAAACTTCAGTCATTAAGAGTTCACCAATTTTCCATGTTTAGGTCTGTCTTATAATTTAACTCTGTATTGATAATGTCGTGATTGGTTTCCATTTTACAGGTTATTAAAAATTAAAAAATATGTGTCATTCATTCAAGATATTGGACATTTCACATAAATAATATTTTGTGTTAGATATCTTCAACTGTGAGGAAAAACTGTACAGAAGATATTTAAACTCTCGCCATTGCATTAGGTTACGATACTGATGTAAGGCAGGCCTGACTCAGAATAAATACTAAAACAAGCACGCAATAAAACATTATAAATAAAACAAGCACTCAATAAAACATTATAAATATATTTTAATATATATAGTTACAAGATGCCGGAGGGGCGCATCCGAGTTAGTGAGTTAAGGACTTAAACTAAAAAACATTTAATTTATTCCGATATTATTCACAGCATTAATTAAATATCTTCACTATTACTAGTTTTATTTCCCAGTGAACACAATATTTAAAATCTATTTCAACTCTAACGTCCTTAATGTCCCAGTTTGGTTATAATCTAACTCATACTCAACACACGTTCAGTCTGTCGCCATCATATGTACCGTCTTTCACTCACGCATCCAGTCCAATAGTCAGTTAGCCAGTCGCACTGTACACTGCTCTGATGCTTGCAGTTGCAGATTTTTCCTCTCTGTGGTCACTCCCGGCGCAACTAGTTGCTCTTTTAGATCAATGTCTACCGCTTAAATTTGCACAATCACCCAGACTCCCAACTCAAACTCTCTCTGCTTGGAGGCCCGACGCTCATATACCAGTGTATATATATATATATATCTGATTATCCAACTCCTGTTCCTGATGGACGTATGGCGAGAAGAATCTTAGTCCAAATCATGCACCTTCCAGGAACATCAGCTAAGTATCATACATCTTATTAAAACATGTACATTTTGGTTATGTTAAAACTGCTTAGGGCATTCTTTAGTTTGGTTCACTAAAAAAAATGTTCACAGAAATTAAAGATTAAATAATTTCATAAGATCTTATGATGCACAATGCTGTAATGTAGTTTAACCTATACAATTCTTTATCCTTTGTTTTCTATACACTTAAAAATTAATTTCCATTATGATGTTAGCAAAATTTATTCTACTCAATGGAGTACTTGAGAAATAAGTCCTTAGCTTAGTTAAGACTAACTCTTGAAAATTCTGATAAACACATACCTAGACAGTGTTACTTTTGGTTCATAAATTTGACAATATAAATGCCAGAATTTACCCAAGTTTTACAATCATCTCTGGTCTAAAAAGTTTCAGAGTATAGGCCAAATTCAAAACTGCTATTTCGGGAAATGGAAAAAAAAAACTTCGACAAAAATTGTTTTATTTCTTTAGTTGCTAATCTTAATTTTCAGAATTACTAACAGAAGTATGTGCATTAGTTTTAGTTTGTAGGTTAAGTGTAAAAATTTGATAAACTACACAAGTGCACAATCTATTGGAATTCATCCCCTATATTTAATAATACGTCTTAGGGCACACACTAATGCCGCCAAACACGCAAAATTAATAACTTGCCTATATCTAAACTACACGTACGGGTTACTATTTGCTGTATACATACAGCGCGCTTTAATTTATGCTCTAAAAATGTACTTTTCTTTCAGAAATAACGTACATTATTTTAAACACAAAATATTATCAGATCTGCCATCAACTCTTAAGAACGTTCCCGTGATCTGTCGCGTGAATAAATAAGAAATGCGAAAAATAAATACAGCACAATAAAGTAAATCAATCTTCCCTTGGGCGAGTGCCTCCGAGCAAACCATTCTGTACACAATTCTTTGCCACGCCTGCTATCATTTCGGTAGGTAGTTGTTAAGCCGTTCATAGGTGCGCTAAACACAGAAAATAGGATTTTTGTACATTTTGCTATGTAAATGTGTGTACGTGCCAGCTTTCGGCATGCAATGCCCACGCCACATCGCACCAGGGTCAAACGTTTGCATCATGGCCGCTTGGTAACAAACGTTACCATAACAAAATTCGATCTGCGTACTAAATGATAAAACAATTTCTCATGTAACTTATCAATTGGTGCTATCTACAATTTACAATACACCTATACACACGATGTGTGATCGACAAGTGGGCGGAAAAAATTCGTCAACATGTCAGTCAGCTGAAATCGCCGCTTATAAGTTGACCTCAATTACGTGCGGCAGGCTACCCCATAACTATCTTAAAATTGTCACCGCAAGAACACAACCAAACGTTCATAGGTTTTACAAATAAACACAAGCGTAAACACGAGGCGTAATAACTCGCGAATAAATTAAGACCAACATGGCGTCTAAAAATACAAGACAGCAGATCCTAATTAATACAAGATTATTTATTTAAACGTACAAGCAACACTACATGCCAAAAAAAAAATGTAATTTTTGCTCCCCGGTTAGTGTACTTGAGCAAAAAACGTAATACTGATCAATAATGTTTACATTGTAACCAATTGCCATTATCAGAAAAACCTTTTTTAAGCAAGCTGCTAAATAACGAATAATTTTTAAATTAAATTTATAATGAATAGGTTTGTCACCTAAAGTTATATTTTATTATGTCATACGAATATACGCACGTAGGCAATAAATTGCTAGTTATGAGATTCCGTGGCACACGTGGTTATAGCGGGAGAAAAAATTATCACAAGTGCATAAATAAATCACAGAGAAATTAATTGCAACGCAAGCTGCTCATACGAATCATGGGCCTAATGTGATCATTCTTCTCACATAGCGCTATGTACTCCCAAAGCAGCAATAAACACACCAAAACAAAACACATGTCCGTCCAAAATTATGCGTGGAATTTATCCTAATGTTATTATCACCCTAACACAAACTGCCTTTCCGACAAAAACTAATACTGTCATAGAAATATGTCCCAAACCGACGCTAAATCATACCTGACCAGGGTTCAACCCTCTCTTCTCTAATTCTATCCTCTTTTCCATGTCGCTCCGGTACACAAAACACCACAACGCTGTCGCCAAGACCTCCAAACGCGAATGACGGACAAGCGGCACTGTCGCAAGTCGCCACAACGTATTCGCGGCGGCTCAATGCTCGCTAGAGGGGTCTGCACAATAACACAGTTCTAGAGGCGGGAAATGAAACACATGTCTGGAACTACTTTCGAAGAAGCCAATAAGGTGTTCCGTCAGGAGCAAACTACGATGGTTGTGCCATCTATTGAGAGTATAATGAATTTATTGATCCATGGAATAATATTTCATAGTATTGCTAACAATTTTGACCTTTTATCACTGTGTAATCGACAGTCGTGTAGTGTAATTTTCAGAATATGAAACAACGTGTGCTTCAATGGCACATGAGCCAAACGTATAATTAAACATGTTTTTCCAACGACAATAATATTTAAATGAATAGAGAATACGAAGTTACTAGATACAGGTTCAGGTAAATATTGTTCGCTGGAGTATAAGGAAACAATGCCGCCTTCAAGAAGATGGTAATTACTACAATCATTAGTGATTTTTTCCATTCGCTAGTAATTGACATCCCGCTTAACAGGACAATATCTCGTATAAACAAAACCAGACAAGTCGGCAATTTACGCCAAGGGAAATGTATCTTCAAATGTATACACAATGATGCCACAACCACCTTATCTAACTGACCTCTTAGACTACAGCCACACTTACTGCGAAAGAGGATCGATAGACGCTGTATTGATTGCGGGTACGGGAGTTTTTTTGGTGGGTACGTTATTGTCACGTTTTGGAAATTAATTACAGAAGTTTTAGCGTATGTTACGAAACATCTCATTCGTGTATATAAGAAATTTATGTGGAAAATTCTTGTAGGAATTACCCGTCTCATAAGAAAATATTTATGATTATTAGGCCTACCTTCTTTTTTTTTTATCTGTGGTAAACAAAATTAATGCCGCCGTGAAATACACCTGCGTATTTTTTTCTTAAAGGAGAAATTTTTTATCAAAATGTAAGTGGAATAAAATTTATAAATATCTTTTGACGAATTATTAACTTTTTTATAGTATAAATGAATAACATTACACATAGCCTAATTAAACATTGTTCTATAAAACTGTCCCTATTCACACGTTGGGTAAGCATACAGGTTGTCTATGCCGTTTTATCCAAATGTTATAACTGATTGAAGTATGCAACCAAGGGGAATATGTAAGCTAATTGATCATTGATGCCCATGTACATTTCAGTGTTTATGGGACTAAAAATAAACTATCTCTTATTATTGAAATTATTTTTTAACTTTATGTGTAGTCACATACCTACATTTTCTTGAATTACCTGCTGGCCAAAAACTTTAAGCAAAGTTGGGAAGTTCTGAATAAGTGCTGCTTTTTGTTAAGAGTCACAAGAATGTGGAGGAGAAAAATATTGATCAGAATTCAATCCTTGTAATTATTACTTAACGTCCATAAAATCATTACTGTAAAATTAGATACACAAAATATAAATACTACAGTCAAGCATTCAATCTGGAATGAAGTAATTTTAGTCCCCTGTTTATTTACAAAAAAATTTACATTTTAATAGTTTCAAGCATTTAAACTCACATGCCATCTTTGCAGTTTTCATGTTCCACCATGTTCAGAGCTAAAAAAAACCTTTTTAATGGAAATACTGCAACCATTAGGGGTGGCTTGTAATAAATAATTACCTGTCAGTGAGAAATGTATTGTTTGCTATGATGACTGATATCACCTTTACCAAATGAAACACACCACCCTAAAAGCAAATTAAGTATGATTTATGGGATATACCGAGTCAGTAGAAATGGGTTTGACACCTTGTAAAATTTTTATTCTGAAAATAATTCTTCAGGTCCTATAGTAAGTTCAACAAATCACAAAAATTAAAATCACGTTGTAGCGCATCTTCACTGTTTATTTCTAAAAAATAATATAACTTTCATGTAAATTATAAAGAGACAGAATCAAATGAGTTCTTTATTTATTTCATAAATGCTTAGAATTTTAATTTATCAACATTGTTCTTTCTAACATTAAGTTCACAGTACCAGTAATAAAATATTAAATTAAATTAGTAATTAACTATCAAAATAGCTTTCCTTTACTTACATACTTTCCATTTGTGTTACACACAACATGGAAAACTTTTGTGCCCAGTTTATTTCTTTGTCCAAAACTTAAGTTAACAATGTAACATGTACAACTTTAAAATCAATGTAGATTAACTATTCAAATGAATATCACCAAAGGCATGACTTATAAGGGTGAGTGTTATTACATAAGCAGTATGATTTACTGCTTATGTAAGGTTTGACCCAAACATGAAAATTATCTGGATTAGCTTAATACACTCTGAAAGACATATTCCACCCACAATAGAACACAGGAAAAGCACTCTGAGAATGATTAGACATAAATATACTGTCCAAACTACCAAACCAAAAGCCATCTACTTGTTCAGAAACATCTAACTATTTTACCCAGTAAAAATTGTTGTGCAAAAACATAATTACTCTATGTTCAGCAACAAGAAAATATGTAGCATAATGTCACTAGTAAGCTCAAAGCAGAAAGTGAATAATTTAGTTTACATTTGGCAGCATTGTAAAGTGCTTTAAAACAAATCCAAGTATGTATCTATTACGAAGAATCTCTCACACTTTAGCTCAGTTCACATTATCAGTAAATCTTATAAGTGCCTTAGCTTAAGCTCAGTTCAGAATTTCATTCAGTAGATTTATTAGCCATCTTCTGAAGGAAGGGTGGGCATAAATTCAGGAAAGTTCTATACAACACCAGTTAATCAAGAGTCTTGAAAACAAAAATAGCGGGAATTAAGTAAAAGCTGCTGCCATCTGAAGCTTAAAGGAGACGTTGGGTACTTAACTGTGAAGCTGCCTGGCAGCTATTCTGGAAAAGTAGGATCTTGTATACCATGATAGCAAACCCATTGCTATATACAAGAAAGTTTTTAGTCTTGAAAGTTAGTTTTCACTCCGTCTGCCTTAAATATCAGTCTTACTACTATCATGAAGCTTGGATCCACTTAAAATCACACTTTTACATTTTTTTTTAATATGCTGGAACAGCAGTCTTGGCTAACCAGCTAATATCTTCAGAACCCAATATGTCGCTGTCAATGTTCGAAAAAGACAACTTTTCCTTAACCAAGTCTATTTGTATTTTACATGGGAAGATATGACTTAAGTATGGAGCACTTTCAAAATTCCCTCTTAATATTACATTGTGCACAATGTGTTGCCAACTATTAAAACATATCACATTACAATTTGTTAAATTATATCTTTAATAGGTAACAACTAATTAACATTCTGGAAATATTTAAACATAGGCCATTTTAAAAATTAACAGTGTCAAGAAAAGAAATATGCACAACAATAAAAAACATTTTACCACACTTAACATGCACGTAGTCTAACTAATTAACTTCTTCTGCCAGCATAACTATCATAACATTAAAATAATATATTCATATTTAAGCATATCAATAACAAAAGTTTGCAATAGAAATAACAAATAATTGCATTAAAAAAAACTATAGTATCATACATCATAAGCATCTCAATCATAAAAGCTAGTTTTCTTTATGATACAAATTTAATTTAATTTACTATTATTTTTAATCTATCAAATAGAGACAATTTAGCAAAACTTATTTCAAGTGACTGTGGTTGAAACATACTGCATAATACCAAACAACCCCACCAAGAATCCCTCCCCCCTCCACAATGGACTCCCACAGATATCAATGTTGTCTTCAAGGGGTTTACACAATAAAAGTCTTAAACAGTAAGCATTAGAAATATTTCCAATGCAGGGTCGTAAATCTAGTCCCAACACAATGGAGTTGCTAGGTACTGCAGTGGAAATATTTTAGAAAGAAGTCTTAAGTACAGCCAATCACCAAAAATTAAAAATTTTATTTCATGTTACGTACTACCGTGGATGGTAAATTAGTCACTTTTTCCTCTACTGCATTTCAATCATTAAACTTTCACCGCATCAAGTTCACCCATTTCTATTTCTGGCATCAGGATGTGGCGAACCCATTGCCCAGCACAGTGCTATTGTTGCAGTCAGCCACTAACTGTCTGTTTTTTACTAATGTTCCTGATGTCCATAGCCCTCCCCATTGTAGTGTCTTATAATGGTACAAATCAACATGCCATTTTGGAAAATAATTGAGCAATATCAGATAAACCAGGGAAGGTTGCTACTAAACCTTAAAGTTACTCTCATGCAGATTCATTTCCAAAAATCAATGGCCATTTAATGTTTTAAGTTGTAAATAAATTGTGCAACCTACCATATCTCTTTGGCATAGGTATGGGATAAGTCAATGTATAATTACCTAACTCAGCATAATGTCTTGATCAGTCTTGGGTAGTCTGCACAAATGTATACGTATATACATTGAGTGATTAAAAATTTTCATGTACTGTATGTTACAGATTGATGTTTGACATCTTGGAAAACTGAATAAGTCGTATGACATGAGCAACAAATCATTTCACAACATTTGGAAACTATTTTTTATCGAGAGAGCCACGGCAGAAGATATTTTTGACAAGTTAATGAATGCTGTGAATTGAGCAAGCCTTCCTCTTCAGAATTTGCTCATGCTTGGCAGTGACAGGCCAAATGCGAACCAAAAAGTGACTTGTCTCATAAATGAAGAGATAAAGGTAGTTCGTAGATAAAATGAAACAAACGTACTAGTTACTGACTAGTGATTGAATGAATATATTCAAAGAACCAAAGAGTACAAACTAACTAGATGGCAGCAGTAGTTACTTATTATGATATTATAACAACAGTAGAAAAGGTCTTGTTGATATTAGATCATGCAGTATCCATACAATGCACAATGCTTTTTTGAAAGGAATGCACGAACTAGGAGCAGATGCTTTAGATTTGATTACAGTGGAACCTCGATTAACCATCACCCTTTTAACCGTCAGTCTCTATTAACCGCCACCCGCTAGCGCAAAAAAATTGTATGTTTCCGCGTTAGCGCCGAGCCGGATCGTCTGTCGAGGCTCTATGATGAATAGTGACGACTGTACTGCACACCTGCACTGTGCGTGAGTCATTGGCGGCAAGGGCAGTGACCTTGGGTTTGCGCGCCCACCCCCCCTTACACTGTCTTCTGCATTCCACTGCTACTGTTTCAGTTCAGTACGGTGCGTGGCTTACTACAGTGAACCGAAGTTTTTGCCGATTTCGAGTGCAGTGCCTACTAGTGTTCGTGCTTTACCGTTTATTGTTGACAGTGCTGTTTATACGTAGTGTGGGTTGCTCTTCTGTTATGGCTGAGAAACGGAAACGTGTGGTTTGGGGACTCGACAAAAAACTAGAAATTATTAAACGATTGAAGAAAGGTGAAACAGCTACAAGTCTGGCTCAGATTTATGGTGTTGCAAGAACAACCGTAAATGATTTAAAACGTGATGCAGATAAAATTGAGGAACACGTATCAAAAATGCAAAACACAGATGGAGATGTCAAGACTAGAAAAACAATGAGACCAGCAAAATTTGAACAACTCGATAGTGCTGTTTATCAGTGGTTCGTTCAAGCCCGAAGCCAAGGGATACCCCTTTCTGGACCCATTATAGTGACGAAGGCGATGGACATGAACAAAAAACTAGATGGCGACCCAACCTTCAAAGCCAGCATGGGATGGCTTGAAAAGTTTAAGTTTCGTCACGGCATTCGACAACTGGACATTACCGGCGAAAAACTTAGCTCAGACAGTGCTGTTGTAGAGGGCTTTAGAGCAGAATTTACTGCAAAAATGTACGATCTTAATCTCAGTAGGGAACAAGTGTATAATTGTGACGAAACTGGACTTAACTGGAAAGCTCTGCCACAAAAGACACTGGCTTCATTCTCAGAAAAATCTGCTCCAGGTTTTAAGATCCAAAAAGATCGAATCACTGCAATGGTGTGTGCAAATGCCACAGGCAATCATAGATTACCCTTAGCAGTGATAGGAAAATCTAAAAAACCCCGTGCATTTAAAAATTTGAATTTGAACGCTTTACCAGTAAATTACTATGCTCAAAAAAACGCTTGGATGGACCAAACGATTTTTTTCGACTGGTTTCACAAAGTGTTTGTTCCCCAAGTAAGAGCTCATCTTGCAGAGAAGAAATTACCACAGGAAGCATTGTTGCTCATGGACAACGCCCCTTCCCACCCTTACAATGAACTTCAAAGTGATGACGGTAAAATAAAGTGTTTCTTTCTTCCTGCAAACACAACACCTCTCATTCAGCCCATGGACCAGGGTGTGATTGAGAACATGAAGCGACGCTACAGGAAGGCTTTTATTGAAAGTTTGCTGTCTTCTGACGACGCTACAACGGTTAAGGAGTTTTGGAGAACATACAACATCAAGGATGCAATTTTTAATGTTGCCAACGCGTGGTCAGATCTCACGGCAACAAACCTGAAGAACGCTTGGAATAAATTATGGCCTGAACCTTCTACTGAGGAATCTGCAGAACATGAGCCTGTCAGTGTTGACGAAATAGTGCAGCTTTGTAACAACGGACTGATAGATGAAACTTTATCAACTCAAGAAGTGACAGACTGGTTAAACAGTGACAATCAGGATGGAGGCTTTCAAATCTTGAGTGATGATGAAATTGTTTCCAATGTTTTGCAACTTGATGACGGTGGTGATCATGAAGACGTGGAAGAAGCTGAACCGGCGCTTGATAACAACCCAGGAATCACCCATTCAGAAGCGGAATCGATGTTAACACAGTGCATTGACTGGTTCGAGCGTCAAGAGGAGGCTACCGGGACCCAGGTGCTTCTTCTCAGAAAAATCAGAAACATGGCCGCCCAAAAAGCTCGACGGGGAAAGAAACAAAAGAAAATGACGGATTATTTTAAAAACTAAATACTGTACCGGTAACGTAAGTTTTTAGAGTACAGTACGTACATGTATAGTTGATATTTCATTGTTTTCTTAATAAAATATTTTAATAAAGTATTTTTCACTTGAACTGGCGTGGTTTTGTTTTTTCTCTTTTAAAATCATTTCACATTAAGTACTGCGCAGCAATCATCACAATTAGGACTTACAATGGCGCCGTTATAACATGCAAGGCAGTGAATTGCGATGTTGCCACGCCAAACACTGTCTAGGTGCTAAGTTGTAGCGGCGCTATTATTATTTCTGTTATCCGTCTATTCGGTTATCCGTCATGGTCCCGGTCTCGAGGGTGACGGTTAATCGAGGTTCTACTGTACTTCTATAAATCTATTTTTTATGTATGGCTTGCAAGATGCGAAGACTTCAGACAATTCAAAAAGACAACCTTCCCGATCATCAGTTTATCAAACACTGCATGTCAAGGTGACTTAGCATTGAAAATCCTGCAGCTAGGTTATTGGAATGGTGGGATGCTGTTTTTTCATATTTTCTTAAATTTGTCCCACAAAAGAGACATGACATAATTATCCAAAAAATAGTAGTGTTTTCAAGAGAATAGTAAGAGCCCTAAAATCACCAACAATTAAAGCAGAATTGCTTTTCATTTGTTCTAGTGCCATACTTTTCACACACTTTACTGGATCATTCCAGAAAGATGTGCCTCTGATACATGTTCTTCACAGTGAACTTGTTGCATTGCTACAGACTCTAGTTAAGAAGGGTATGCAAACCAGAAGTGGTAAATTCTAGTAAGAAAAGTCCCACCTCTGACATCTTTGCAGAGCCAAACCTTCTTCCACTGAAGGACATTGTTTGTGGAGATGGTGTTACAGAAGTATTAAAAAGTGCACCTGAAAGAGATCAACTTTGTTTCTTGAATTATGTGCATGCTTGTAAGCACATCATGGACAAAACTCCTGTCTCACCATCTCACGTTGCTAAGTAGAAAGTAATCCACAACACTTCATAAGTCAGCTAGTTGTAAATAAGCCTTCATGGCAAATTTCCAATCTCCATAGTTTTCTTTTCCAACCAGTTTGTCCACTGGCATGTAACTATTATTACCCGATAAATTACCCATTTGTAGTTGTTTTATAAAAAAATCCAGGTGCCCATAACCAATTAAGATTATTATCAAAATTAAAAATATGTAAAGCAAAAGCATTGATTTATTGAATTTGAATATTAAAGTATGAATATAGTAATCATGCAAATGACCAGTAAACAGAAAAACAAAACTACATCGATAATGAACTATTCAATGAACACAATCTGCACAGAGATATATCTGTAACAAGTATACATACACAGTGGATCAAAGGTAAATGAAAGATCTGTTTCGTTATAAATGTCATAACCACTCCCTTCACTGCGCATATACTTAGACCTATTATTAATGAAAATTACACCTAAACCAAAATGTAACTAGACTGCTAGACCATACTGTAACTGCACCATAAAGTGGCTGCGACATGCCAGAGGCCAAACACACATGGCAATTTGGCATGTAATTAACATAACCATGTGAAGTTCAAACTGACGAGTACAAAAAACCACATATACAATTAAAATAATTTATTATTGCATGGAATGAAAAGTCTATTTTCATAGGTGCATAGTTTATGATAGAAAAACCACTAAATATAGCTTGCATATCACAGAATTTGCTCAGTTTCACTACTGTGTTCAAAATTCCCTGATATTTCACTGATTTCCCTAACAGCTTTCAAATTCCCCAACATTTCCCTGTTTTCCAGTCAAGTGGCAACCATGAAAAAACCACTTCTTCCCCATCCAATACCAACATAACCATATGAAAAGGCAGGTGCATATGTTTTAGAGTTTGCTGGTAGGAGCAACCTAATACAGTTGAACTCCTTATCTACCGTTTTTCAGGAGACTGTCTAAAAATTTCCATACATGCTGGATTTCAGTAGGGGTCATTCCTTGTGAAATCATCAAGGGGCTAAAGCTGCACCATTTTTGATTTTGATAAAAAAAAAATTCTATGTTACCCTAAAATTAGATTTTTACCTACAAGTGGATAATGGCAGCCAATTGCCTTACACACTGCAAGCGAATGCCACAGATTTCAGAGGTTTACGCAACTAGCCGTAACTTTACTAAAAAGTCACCTATTGTGGAGTTTTTAAAGTCATTTAAAAGCTTATATAAGATACTAGTACACTGTAAATTTATATTATAAAATAAATTTTGTATTTTTAAGATGGCAGCCATTTGCTTTCAGCATTCAGATGACTGTTTAACTCCACTTTATACCCCACCCTGCTTCACCAAAGTTGCATTTAGAGATCTGATCTTTTGTGTGCTTAGTGTCTACTTGTAGAACAGTGTGCAACATCAAAGTTATCTGGGTTGAAGACTTCCTTCCTTAAAAAAAAAAATTGTCTCCANGGGGGGACAAAAAAAAGTACATTTTTTTTAAATTTAATCTGTTGTGCATTATATAATCCCACTTCATTCTGAATGTCATTAACATTAGGGTGACAAAGGGTACTAAGTATTAATACACTGTTTAGGCAGTGCAATGTAAAAAAATTTAAAAATTCACAATTTTGCAACTACATAAATAAATAAATACTTACCCACTGTACAGTAATTTGAAAACTGTAGACAGTTTAACTTGAAAAATCAAAGGCAAAATTCATGAGGAGATGTTTTAAGTCATGTTATTATTACATGTAATGGTAACCACTCTGTAATGTCCGAAAATCTGAAGATGATGTAACTGTTTCAAGAGATTGCATCATGTAGATAAGCACATGATTATAGATGCATTTTGCCTGGAGCAACAGTCTTTCATTGCCTGTCCTGGTGGCATGTTTTCAAGTGACAATGGAGTGTTCTGTAGGCTGTTTTGTTAAGGGTGAGTGCCATAATGTTGTTTACTCTAGTTCATCAGAATTAATAATTTAAAGTGACGTAAGTGATGAAATAATAACATCAACCTTCGGACAGTTGTGGATGAAGTTGTAAATGTCTGTACATACCATTACAAGATACACGTTGACAATTTCTCTTATATGTATGGTAATAAGTGTTGTGATCCATTTGTCATGCATAAGAAGCCTATTTTGAAGTCCTTAAGGGAAATCACTATGCAGCTGTCTGCTAAACATGAACATCTGAAACTTATACCAGGTAAGTCTATTTTTGCAGGCTGTTTTCAAAAGTTGAATAAAACAGTAGAATTAGTGTTTGACTGAGAACACAACAATGATGGTAATTTTGAGCCAGAATGCATTGCTGTAGAATCAGTTAACCATGCATATGTTACTCTGGATTAATCTCCTATTCCTTTACAACAGTTTCTACAGTGTAAAATAAGACAAAGAATGAAGCAAAATATTGATAACCTATCATGTAAAATTAGAAGAAAATGAAACGAGTATTTCATTTTCCAATGATGCTATTAACCACGCAGAAATTACTCCAAATAAGAATTTAGGTTACCTGGAATCGATAGATAAGTTAAAGGAGAAATTCGCACATGCTAGCACATTTGATGAGAAATACAAAATTTTAAGTTTGGTGCCAAAATACTGGAGCATTCCTAAAACCAAAGCTGAGTTTAAGCGCAGTGAGTATTTAGTAAGAAATGCAAGAACTTTAAAGGCAAAAAATGGTGTGCTACCAAATGTTGAAAACAAAAAATTTGAAATAATTTAAGCAATGAAACCGTAAAAGTTGTAACAGATTTTTACATAAGTGATGATGTAAGCAGAATCATAACTGGCTTAAAGAACTTTGTAACAGTCAGATCTCCAAGTGGAGCAAAGACAAAAGAACAAAAATATCTAGTACTCGTTAATTCAAATGAAGTTTACTTGAAATTCAAAGAAACTCATTCATGTATAAAGATAGGTTTTCAAAGTTTGCTTCATTAATGCCCAAGTGTTGCATACTAGTTGGTGCCAGTGGCACCTCTGTATGTGTGCCCGTACATTACCAAAATGTGAAATTAATGTTGCTAGCTACAGTGAATAAAATATCATACAAAAAATTGAATGAAAATGATTGTTTGTCATGATTCAAAAGAAAGTTGTATGTCTTCACAATGTCATAAATGTCCTGGAGTTAATGTACTGGATGGAATCACCTGTGAGGAAGATGAGCTACTTTGTGAAATAAAGTACAAGCAATGGTTGTCAACTGACCACTGTGAGCTTGCCACCTTTGTGAAAATATAGGAGATGTTTTTAATTGATCTACAGGAAAAGTTGATAAAAATTAAATACCCATCATTTTATTGCAAAAGGCCAGTCAGAATTTCTAAAATAAAAAAAATATTACTTCTGCTGAGTGCATAATTTTTGGAGATTTCTCAGAAAACTAAACTTCCATGATGCAAGATGAAGTACACGCATCATTGGGTTAATGCACAAGCCACATTACACCTATTTGTTGTATATTACAAAGGAAGTGATTCCACGAAGTGTGAAACCTTTTGTGTTGCCAGCGACTATTTGACACACAACACTGTAGCTGTTCACACCGTTCAGAAAATTCTGCTTCAACATTTGAATGACAGATTTCCCAACTGGACAAAAGTGTATTATTTTGTGACGGTTCAGCTGCTCAATACAAAAAAAACTTTGTTAACCTGGCTTAGCAAAAAGAAGATTTCGGTGTGTCTGCTAAATGACATTTTTTTTGCTACGTGACATGGCAAAAGTCCGTGCGATGGTGCTGGAGGTACAGTTAAACGTCTTCTCACAAAGGTTAGTTTACAAACAACCACTGAAAACCATATGTATAGCCACAAGAAATGTTCAAATTTTGTTCAAACAAAATTTCCGGAGTAACATTTTTCTTTGTGCCTCAGAAGATATTGTTTGTGAAGAGAAGTTACTTGAAAGACTATTTCAAGAAGATGAAAACATTCCCAATACAAGACAATATCATGGTTTTGTTTCAGTAGATGGAGATAATCTTGCTGTCTACCAATACTCATCATCACAGAACTATTTAGTGGTAACAACCACCAAACCACAACAAGCCGTTTTGCCAGACCTGAACGATTGTTTGTTTTATTTATGACTGCGATTGGTGTATTGGAATTGTTACAGGCAAAGAAACTGTGGAGGTAGAAGAAGAGTACAAGGTCATACTGCTTCATTCTAAAGGCCCAAACACTCACTTCAAACTTACAAAGGAATTAGTATGTGAGAAACAAGTGAATATTTTAAGAACGTCACCATTTGAGGTAGTAACTTACAATGGAAAAACACACAACATAAGCAGTAAACTGTGTGAAATGTTATCAGTTATTTTTCATAGAGGAATGGCACATGCTGCATAAACATGCAGTTTGTAAATATGTGTATAAGTGTACAAACAGTGACTAAATTAGAGTAAAAATTGAATTGTGTATGTACAAAAAGAAGACTAAAATATAGACATAACAGTAAAATTTTACGCAGGGTGGGGTATATCAGTCGTCCAAATGCTGAAAGCAGATGGCCGCCATCTTGAAAATACAACATTTTTTTAAATAATATAAATATGCAGTTTAATAGTATCTTATTTAAGTTAATTGCACTAAAAACTCCACAATAGATGACTTATTAAAAAAAGTTACCACGAGTTGCATAAACCTCACAAATCTGTGATATTCCCTTGCAGTGTGTATGAAAAATGGCTACCATCATTCACTTTTTGTAGGTAAAGATCTAAATTAATGTTTTTCTTTCACCTTGAGGATAGGGTAACATAGGAACACATTTTTTATCAAAATCACAAATGGTGCAGCTTCTATTATTTTTAAATTTGATGGTTTCATATGGAATGACCTGTAGATGAGGGTTCTGACATGTACGTTAATAAAATACCTGGTATTATACTTTATTTTGAGTATAATGAGAGCTTTACATTATCTGCAAGTAAAGTTTAGCTTAAAAAAAACATTTTAAAAAAGTATTACTGTAAATAATATATTTTAAAAAAAATTTCCTCAACTTGTTTAAATAAAGAATATATTATCTCAAAATACCTTATATTATTGGTTGTAATCCAACACCAAATGCAAGCCGAAATAAAACTTTCAAACCCTCTGGAAATGAAAATAATATGACCCAGAATGCCAAGCAAATTTTGAATGTCCCACGTATACTCGATCAGGCAGTGTGTTCATGGCAGGCGCAAAGGGAGAGGTGAAAGAATGTACCCCTCTCCAACCGCTTTATGTTGGTAACACTTTGTGGCGTGCCAAATGTCTGTCTTTTAAAGTGATTATTTATATTTCACTGCAAAAAAACTGTAATTTTGAGACAGAAATGAATAAATAAGGCAATTAAAATTTATTTCTACATGGGCTTTCAAAATTAATCATTCAAAACTATCCTCCGATTTTCCCTGTCACAAGTTATGCTGCACTCGTGTGCTTACCCATTATTAGACCAAAAAAGGTGTCAATAGGCCCTTACATGATACCAGTTTATTCAAAAGATGCATCTCTATTGAAATAAATTAATATAAATCCTCCAATTTCCCTGCAGGAAGTTACTGAAAATGAACTTTTAAGCTTGGTAATACAAGTTGCTTGATGTTCAAACAATTTTTGGTGACAAGGGGGTGTCAAGCATATACTTCTAGGCACATCATTTCATTCGCAAAGATGCTGTCCACTAAGTTAAATTAATATTTCATTTTTAAATCATGTTGATTTTATGCCAGATACATTTAAACACCAAACTTTACAGGAAAAAACGAACTTTATCACAAAAGAAAACATTTTTGCAAATAATAATGTCTTGTTAAAATGTATTGCTTAGAAATACTAGTGATGATAGGTGCAACTATTTTGGGCAACGGAAAGTCTTTATAAAATTTTTACTTGCTTGCACTGTGGCTAGGTGTGTAATGGGTAACGACCAAGAGAGAGGACACACTTTTTATTTTGCTAGACAACAGCTTGCCCTCTCTATGGCAAGTAAAGGGAGGAAGAAATGTGCACGGCTGAGAGAGACAGAAAGAGGGGTGAGAGAGAGGATGCTAAGTCGCCACACAGGTTGCTAGGAAACCATTTCCCCTCTTGTCAGGCATGTAAGGGGAGGTAGCAAGCCAGACTCGTGCCGCACCGCAGACGTGTTGGGAAGACTGTACCGCAGTGCAGTAATAAACAGCAGTGCGCATGATGTATTTCCCATCCAATTACTAGACGTTTGCATAAACAACCAGCTTAAAAATGATCATTGCGGGAAATCTTAGATGATGGAACCGAAATAAACTTTGATTGATGCAACATCTGATAAACGATACAAGTGGGTAGCTTTACCATTATTTATATATAGGAGTTTTGCTGGGGCCACTGAAAATTAACTGTGGATATGGTTTACCCGTACAGGCGTTTTTGGTATGAAAATCCACTTTACGTAGTATATGATTTTTTCTAAGTGGCTTGAAATTATGCATTTATCCAATAAGCAATCTAGCAGTGTTATCAGTGCCCTCAAAGACATTTTTGTGTTCATGGTATACCAAAATTATAGTTACACCATGCCGTTTCACTTAAATGCATGTCAAAGTTTTGCTCACGAATATGAGTTTGAGTTTTGCAGTTCCAGTCCCCATTGCCATCAGTCAAATGGAATGGCTGAAAAGGAGGTTGCAATTGCAAAGAATACAGCTACGCAAAGCATCGAGGCAGGGAAGAAATACTGACTGCTTCTAATGGAGCACTACAACACTCTTCTTGCAGGTCTAGAGTACAAATCATCACAGATTCTCATGAATCATCATGTGAGAGTACAAATATCTGTAGCCACTAACAACCTGGTTCCTACGGTCTTGCCAAATGTTCAAATTGAGTTATCTTCAAAACACTTGTAGGTAAAAAAGTATGTTAAAGTTGTAAAGAGAAAGACCATACAATATGAGTGGCCAACCAGTGGTTGTGCAAAAGGGCGCAGTGTTGGAGCCATTCAGAATTCTTGACAAACATAAAGCTCCTCGGTCAAATGTGATAGTTAACAAATTAGGAAAAAAATATTGTGTACAAATACAAATTATGTAAGGCATACTGCCTGAAAACTAGTTTGGTGTTGGAAGTTGTAATGACTATAATGTTGAGAACGTAAACACTGACACTGAAGCAACTGATTGCTACCAGAAGAATACTGATGAGTTAGGAGTAACAAGTAGCAGGGGACTGTGGACTTCTAGACTTTAAAGGATTTGATAGCAGTGTACTGTTAGGCAATGTGACAGGCAGCCATAGTGATTTAATTATTAATGTCCCTAAGAATGAGTATGTAATTAGAGTAGGACAAAGAATAATCAAACTAATCCGATATCAATGAAAGGGGAAGGTGGTGTAGTTATAATGTTGTAAAGGATGCAGAGATTGGTGACACTGGGTAGACAAGTGAGCGTGCCGAGCAGAGTTGGACAAAGGAGGTAATTAGGAGAAGGGAAATAAATATAAGCGTCGTAAATCTGTATGTATCAAAATATTATAAATAGTAACTTAACAAACAAAACAATACTCATATATTGACTGTCACTGTGACAACAGTAAAAATAAATTAATTTTGTGTGCTGCTATATAGTTATTCTTTACAGAAGACCTAAAATGGTTAAAGATTGTGTTATACGCAGGTTAACTGTTATGCCATTTTTACACACACACACACACACATTCAAATATAGCTTCTCTGTATTATGAGCAAAAGACAAAACTGCTAATTACATACGTTATCAGATAGTAAGATTCTGTCTTGATTAATGTGTTTAACAAGTTATGTAACCAATAAAAATATAGACTAATAACCTTAAACAATATTTAAAAATTTTACTAGCGAATTATTGTAATATAAATATCTACGTCTATCTGATAATGTACATAACCAAAATTCTTTTCCAATGAATATAAAAAAAGGTAATATGCCAAGATGGCGTAACATGCGTAGTTTAGATTTTCAAAGTCTAACCTTATAGATAAATAGGCAACACATAAGTGTCACAGTAAAGTGGTATTTGGCAAAAAAAAAAATTACAGTTTTAATTTGTAAGTACAGTGTAAACTTTTGCCATATATGTGCGGCACAAAATGCCAGCAATCAAAATTGCCCATTCCTCTCCCATTCCCAAGCAAGATTCTCGCAGAAGACTGGTGTGTAATGGAAGCATCTGCTACGTATTTTGCAAGGAGCAGAGATGGGGACAACCTGCACAAAGTGCCTTTCTTCATGCTGTTAAGCTGCGCAGGATAAAAGCAAACAGGAAGATAATGATAAAGGTATCACATTTCCTCTGATTCCATGCCAGAAATGTGTGGAGTTATCTGCTGTTTGTGATTAGTGTACTATACATTCAGAAATTGTTGGGCATAATTTTAAAGGGTGATGGGGCACGACGAGACAAACATTTTGATATAAGGTACATGTGTNCCTCATCAAACGATGCATGCACTGTTTGAATTTGGTGTGCTGCCTGGGCCAGTCATCTGCAGGCTGGAGTGGAGTTGGCATGCATCCAGACAGCATATGACAGTCCTCAATCCCAGCCCATGATGGCAAACAGTTGATCGCAGAGCATCAACAAACAAAGATATGTGAAACATGGCTCACCTTTACAGGAGCTGTTCGAAATGACATCCTCCAACTTGCAAGCAGGCATTAACGTGGCCAACCATGTTCTTACGCAGTATGTCAAAAGTACCTTATGTTTGTTAAACTTCAAGGCAGGAGATAAGAATTCTAGCATGTCAAGTCGTCCTCATTCTCCACGGGTGTTTGGTTTTGATATTATAGACCTTCAAAGTTGGGGTATTCTTTTATACTCATCCTGTATTTTTCACTGATCGTATGTCCTGTAAATCCAGAATCAATTACCTCTACAAACACACTCCACTTTACCATATAATGTTGAGGTACACAAACTAAATTTTTCTTCACATGTGCTGATCATCTCACCTACGGAGTTAGCTTGTGGATAATGTTTCCTTTTTAACTTGGGACAATCTGCTTTTTTATGCCCAGGTTTATTGCAAACATAACATGTAACTGGGAAAACATTTTCAGAATTGGTAGTAGGTTTCCTCGTAGACATACTAGAGAAAAACTCTGTTAATGTCATTAAAATCATTGAGATCTTTTAATCGCTTCATGTAAAAGTCTTGTTTTAACAAAACTTAGACTTAACTTATTTGATGACAAAATTTCAAGTGCTGTCACTACAATTTCCAATTCTGGGGGCATTGTTAACAATAAATGACGAACAACATCTAATTCTTCTAGTTTTGTACCTGCAAATTGTGCACTATAAGTTCAAATTTAATCAAATGTAACTCCAAAGTACCACTAGATGTGTTATACTTTACAGTCAACAAAGTACTATTGTGAAGCAACAGCTAACTTGCAATTCCCTTTCTTGCAAATTTTGTATTTAATTTTGTCCAAATGAGGTTTCCTGATCCTTAATACAATTTAAATACTAGTCAGAGATCCCTTACACGAAAATAGATATGCATCTTCAGTCAAATTTTTAAAACTTTTCAATTCCTTGGAGTTTCTAGTGTTACTTTTACGAAAGTCTTCATAAATAAAAATAAGCTGTTCTAGGTCTTCCAGAAATGTTTCAATTCTAAATTTCCAATGGTCAAAATTTGAGCCAACAAAAAGTGGAATTCTTACCTTAATTATCTGCAAACACATTTTTCCTTGGTTTATTTTTTGTTAATTAAATTTCCCAAATGCCTGGGCCCATAAACTGTTGACTATTACAATTTAATAATACAATTCACCTTCAATAGTAAAAACAACTTAATGTACTTTTTGAATACAACAAGCAAAAAACATTATTTATGAACATTACCAAACAGTCATAGAATATACAATATAGTTCAAACATTCATTCACTTAAGTTAGGAAGACATTTTAATTGGCAACTACAACAGATTGTATGTAAATTGTAATGGATAATAAATAATCATACAACAGCAGTAGACTTGCACCAATTAACAGTCACTCTCCCGTGTCTAGTATTTCTGGCAGCTCTAGTTGGGGCCAGACTCTTGCACTATTTATGCCAAACAACAGACTTGGACATTAGTTCAGCAACTTTGTGGACATACTCCACTTAATATTGTAATGGACACAGAAGAACCCAAACTGTTGGAAAAATTTTATAAGTAACAGAGTGATTAAGATACAAAAACACACAACCCCATCACAATGGAGACATTGTCAGTGACAACAAAATCCTGCAGAATATCTTTCAAGAGGAGATACAGCTGATAAACACATTGTATACATGGTGACATGGACCTTCTTGGCTCATTAATGACCCACTTCACTGGCCACATTACTCACTTCAACAGAAAATCCATACTCGGGAAATGAAACAGTAAGCTCAGCAAGTTCTAAACAACAATGTGCCCTTTTACCTCGTACAAATAAAAAAAATTAAGCTAGTATTGATAAATTGTGTGTTAATGCATAGGTTATTCTATTGAAACAATTTTTTTTTCACTGAGAGGAACATTGAGGAGAACTGAAATAGGAAGAGCTCTCTGGAGCTAAGGACTACTGGATATGGACTGTCCAATTAGAATGCTTTTCTACAGAAGTCACAGGACTTCAAGCAGGTCTAACACTTCTGATAACATAAAATTAAAATGTTGTAACCCTTTTTTGGATAGCATACTGATCCGAGTAGGCAGTCATCTTCAATCTTCTAATCTGCTAATTGAATAGAAACACCCAATCATCGTTGATGGCCAAAACTATTTCAGACATTTATTAATCACTGAAACACACATTTACCACCATCATCTTGGAATTGGAATCATACTAATTAAACTTTGAACAATATTTTGGATCCTACAAGCTTGCCAGATAATCAAGAAAGTATTGAATGAGTGTCTTCCACGCAAAATGGCCAAAAATCCTGACGGAAATAAGTTTGAAGCCCAACTTCCATAGTTATGTGTTACTGACTGTAAACCATAAATGGTCATGGGTATTAATTTTGCAGGACCATTATATGTAAAAAGGTACCACAACTTCCGAAAGTCATGTATCGTCCTATTCACATGTGTGACTATGAAAGCTATACACCTAGATCTCTATTCAGACCAGTCAACAAACAAATATCTCAAAGCATTGGGAAAATTCATAGGAAGACGTGACATTCCCCACACAATCTACATCAACAATGTTAAAAAAAATGTTCACATTACTAATAGAGAACTGATACAGCTATGAATGTGACGTCACTCCCTGCTGACGAGAAACACCTGGAAATTTATTGCACCTCGAGCAGCTTTATGAAGAGGATGGTGGAAGAGAATGGTTGGGTTCACCAAAAGTAGCCTCAGGAAAGTGTTAGGGCATGTCAGTATGGACAAGGAAAGAATTTACACTGTTCTTCTCAGCATAGAAGCTGCACTCAATTTTAGCCTTTTTACCCAAGGTGGAAATGTTCTGACACCGACAAATTTTATTTTTGGAGACTGCTCACTACATTACAGACCGGTCCAGAACTAGCGGTGAACAGAGATTTAACTAAGGAATTCGGGCTACAGAAAAGAACTGGCAGAAAATTCAGTTCATGCTAGACTACAGAATACCTATTGTCACAAAATTTTCACAAAGTATATCATTCATAGAAGTCTTTCAAGCTTCTAGTTGGGGACATTGTTCTGCTTTTGGATGACGTCTGGCTTTGCCACATGTCAAGGAAGGCTCGAATAGTGGATCTTCTGGAAGGCCAGGATGGACTTGTAAGAACAGTAATACTACTAACTCCTGAAAAAAAAAAAACTGAATTGCTTGTCCGGTTTAGCTGGTCTTAGCTTTTGAGGTTGACCAGGGAGGGTGATGATGTGAAGGATCGCTAATCTTTGGAGTATTATTGCTGTTGTGCAATCTTATATATATGTTGTTTTTCTCTATGGAATAAATAACTTCTTAAAAATAAAGACATTCATTGGGTATTTACTACATTTATATACTACTACACTACAAAATGGATTATTTTTGCATCTTAAAATAAAAAATTCTAGGCGAAAATGTAAACATTTCTGGAAAAAAATTTTAATATTAATTTTTGTAAGTTTTTCCACTTTCCCTATTATATTTTATATATTCATGAGCCCTTTCTGACCGGACAAAATGTGGACTGCAAAAAATAAGAAAGGTCTTAGCTTTATTTGTAAAAACATGTGTTTTGAATTACAATTAATTTTTAACTACTGTTTTTCCCTTTTAATATTTATTTCTCATCAACGGTTTTTTTTAGCTTGCTGGGCAACTTATTTTTATGTGAGCCACACCTCTAACTTATTTATATTCCTTGTTTACTTCCAATAGTAAAAAAATTTTCTTAAAGATAAAAGTTTTTTTTTTTTATGAGAAGTCAGATAAATATGATTGTTGCAGCATGAGTTTTGGATCTTAGGTGTGTACTACATTTATGCTAGTGACTGTTAGAAAATGTGGGGGTGCAATTATTATGCAAAACATCTCTTCCTCAGGAAAATCCAGTAGTTAATGACATACGCCTAAGAAATTATAGGGCAAAGGGCAAATGTTGAGGTGCAGTGAAGTAGTTGGACATGACAACTTATATGTCTTTACAAATAAAATATAATTGATTTGTATGGTAGAAAATTATAAAATTTGAGGCCAGTGATTGTAACAGCTAGAAGTCTTTAAGTCAGATAATACAAATTTTGCAGAAGGGAAAAGATCTGAATCTGTGGCATTAATTTTTTTAATAGGTTCAGTTATCAGTACTCAGGTGCAAAATGATTACCCCATTTTTTCTACAGACTTTACTTAGTAAACAAGTGCTTGAATAATCTGAAAATGCTTTTCTTTTATTACTTAAGTCTGTTTCAGTTACAATTCAGTATAGTTTATTATTTTTAAAAAAATTATCTTAACAGTTTTTGATTTAAAAAAATATATATTTTCATTTATTATTCAATTATTAGGACTCTTTTTCCACCTCAGGGTCTACCAATACCTCCCAACTCTACCTCTACAAATCCAGTCCAAGGTATCTGTTTAAGGAAGGGATGGGAAGCATGAAATTCCAAAATCACAAATGATACAATAAGTATAAAAATCATTTGACCCAATTTTGTTCCCAGACTTAGCAAGGTCTCAAAATAACCAATTCTGCACATAAAGTTTTTTTTCATGTAACTGGCTCCACATTTTCTATGTTTAATAAAAATACCACTAAATTTTTTGTTACAATTACAAAACAATTCTGTCAATAAAATTTACGTATTTTTCAAAGATACCAAACATGGCTTCAATATACTTATGTACACCAAATATATTTTCAAAGTATAATGTTATTTCCAACAACTATATAGAACTTGTGGAAAAGAGAAAAAAAAAAAAAAAAAAATGCAGGCTTTAGATGGGAGGCTCCTCAAAATCATTCAAACCCCACTCTCAAGTTATTTTTCTTCTCGTGCATACAACAGCCAACACAGCATCCCCACCAGTCTGGAGCCTAGGTACTCCCCTCACCATACAGCTTGAGATGCAGGTAGCGCTCACTGGTGGTCCACACACCAACAACCAGTCCAGAGCCAAGGTTACTCCCCTCACCATACACCTCCGAGATGTTGATAGTGTTCACTGGTCCACCTCTCTCACTCACAACCTCCTTGCTAAGGCTGAATCTCTGTTCCATCAAAAATGCCTACAATTTACCACGTTATTCCTCAGTATCCCATACCCTCTTCAATGTGTCTACTGCACTGTTTCTGCTCTGAGAAATAAGTTTTTCTTAGTCAAGCCCTTGAGCATTACAGTTGCTTTTCTTCCCTAAAAGTCATATAAGTCATTCAAACTGATGACTTCTGTAGGCTTATCATTACTGAAAGACACTCATCTTTGCATTACTAAGTCTAAAAAATTCTAGTTAAAAAAAAATAAAGTCCAACACTTATACTTAATATCTCTTGACACATATCTCTCTCTTGAATAAAAAAATCTCGTTTAAACATAGCAGCTGGTCAGTGTCATTTCAGGTTGCTGGAACACGCAGCGAGTCTGACCTTTTGCCAAGCTCTCCCCGTGGTATATATACGCTCATTATTCTCCTCCCTATTAACCCAGAACCTGCAGCCACATAGAACAGGAACTACGAGTTTAGCCAAGATTAATTGAGAACTCACTACAGCCATTACATCATTTTCAACCAATCAAACAAACTCCAAGGTCACTTTTGTTTTGGTGCAACACAATCCCTTCAAGCTCTTGCATGTAGTAATCTGCAAAGCCCTACTGCTTTACATGAAGGAGCGCTCCCAGGATGATGCATCTTCAGTGTTTTTCATCCATAAGTTAGCTGGCTGGAGCAGGATTCCCATTTTGCCTCTCACAAATATCCTGTCTCACTGGCTGCAAATGAAAGACCAAACACTTTTAGATGACAGGTTACGCCAACATCATGTGGAACCTGGATTAAGTCGGATGAAAAATGTGACTGTGACTAGGAATACTCCATCACAGTATGTTTGTAGTATGATTTTGCGTGTGGCTAGAAGGAGAGGGGAGGAAGCGAGTTTTCAGTGTGTTTGCGCCTGCGAAAGTGAGGGGGGTGATGGTTCTGCATCATAGTCTCTACGAGTAGTGAGAATCCCTGGAGTAGTTGGTCCCATTTTGTACCAATTTGTCTAGTTCTTTATCCACACAGCCTCTCTTATGGCAAATGGCACACGCAAAGCTTTGGAAAACACTGCAGTTGTCCCCTTCTTTACTGAAATTTGAACCTCCATCCCTTTTATGATTGCTAAGTATGTCTGAAAGACAATCTGATATTTCAGTTTGAGCCCTTGAAGCAACTCTTCCTGATTGTTGCACTAGATTTTGGTTGGTTCACTGTCACCACCTCACTAAAACAGCCTAAAATTGCCTGTCAACCCAGTTCAAGCCAGCCCAACCAATTTCTACCCATCAGTTCAGCAACTTTTTTCCTTTACTATCCACCACTACCATAGATAAAATACTCTCAAAATACTGATACCTTACAGGTATAATGCATTCTCCTAATACGGGTAATCGTTCAGTTGAATATGTCCGTAAGGCCAGACTACAGTTACTTAATCCAAGTAACCCCAAATTTTTGCTTGTACTAGTCAGAACATACTGACACCATGGCCCCTGTATCAATTATTATATTCTCCAAATGACCGATAATATGAATTGTAACCTGTAAGCTACTACTGTATGTAAATTTTCTCTTTTCTTCATTGGATTATATGTCTACTACCCCAGGCCCCAAAAATCATCTGGGGGAAAATTAATAAACAGCTGTTGGCATGAGGGTACAGGTACTACCCATACAGAACTGATGGATTTGGTAAAGCCTGACACTATATTGCAAAATTGTGTAAATTTCCCAAGAAGTAATGCTGAAAATGTAGGGAATATAAGAACAGCAGCATCACAAAGATTGGAGTTTAAGGCCAAGCAGTGAAGGATAAAATGGGATAAGCATACCCAACCAAAACTGTTCAAAGAAGGTGATGTACTTGTGGCCACACACCATTTGTCATCATTAGTAAATAAGCAGATTCACAAATTTTTCAAACTAAGTGCCATACAAAGTTGAAAGGGTAGTAGGAAAGAGCAACATAAAGTTGTAGGAGTTTGTTGTGTGGTTTAAGGTGGATGTTTAGGCTATATTGTACGAGTAATTCAAAAGTTGTCTAAATTGTATCATACAGGTTAACATGTAAATGTATTGGCTACATACATATGACAATTTTTTTATTTAAGGAAATATTGAAGGGTGTAATGAACATGAATGTATTTCCAGTGAAAACAGCCGGTGATATAATTTATATGAAGAGTTTGTGTGCGAGTAGCAAGGCTTGCATACCAATGTATTTAATGTAAACCAAATTTAACTGCTAAGGTAAGAAGTATCAGTTATGTTCTAGGTAGAAATGTAAACACTCCCATGTGTTTGTGATAAATCAACTGGAGTAATTTTTTGGATACAGAGGAAATTCATGTGCCTGCCAGGGTGATTCAGGACAAACAAATTTTACCATGGCAAGACCATTTTGAACAAATTCTAATGTGATTGCAATTGTGTCTTTTTTAAACTAAGCATAATACATTGTGATACAGATGTTTTCATTTTGGATCACTAAGGTTATTAATTCAATTCTATCTTTTGCATTTCCAAAAAATAATAATAATATTTAAATACATTTTTTTTACAGATTTTGCAAATTATGCTGGTAACAAATGGTTTTGCCTGTAGGCGTTTATAGGATACAAGAGGTAATTGTCAGATATAATTTTTGTAAAGTGTAATGTGGAGAATTTTTGTACTTGTAAAATAACTTAGGCTTTTCGGTATCATGAGGCAACTACATTTATATTAATTCGGGGATGTATGTATAGTAATATTTTTCAGTTGTGGCACTTAGATTGGTTTTCTGTGCAGGGGGGAAAAAATTTAGGTTGGCGCCATGGAGACATCAGACTTAGGTTGTCACAACAACCTCATGTCATACCAAACAGTTATCATCAGTATGTAGCGAGAGAATGTTGTGTTAGCAGAGGCCCGTTGTAAACTTACAGAAGAATGTGAACGGGCAGACAAATTTAACTTGCGCAGATCAAAGGCAGCATCAAGAAAACTCTAAACAGTTAACCTCCAGCAAAATTTAATTAAAATGTTATGCAATAAATTTTAACAGGTAATTATTCTTTGCAAAGATGTTTTCTTTTACGTTTAAAGATCTTTTTTGCTTTAAAGTTTGTGTTTAATCATATCTGGTGTAAAATAAACATTATTTTTAAGTGAAATATTAATTAATTTAACTCAATAGGCATCTTCTGAACTAAATTATACCTCCAGAAGCCTCCCCTTGTCGCCAAAAATTGTTTGAACATTGAGCAACTTATATTACCAA
Source organism: Clitarchus hookeri (assembly GCA_002778355.1). NCBI lineage: Eukaryota > Metazoa > Arthropoda > Insecta > Phasmatodea > Phasmatidae > Clitarchus > Clitarchus hookeri. Next base: position 335,356 of record NQII01001589.1, on the reverse strand, counting down.
GCGTGAAGTTCATTTTCAGTACCTTCTTGCGGGGAGATCAGAGAAATTTTATTTATTAATTTGAACACACACACATCTTTTGAATAAACTGATATCTTGGAAGTGTCTAGTCGACAGGTACTGTCGCCAAATAATGCGAAGCACCAGGTCTGAGCGCAGTGTAACTTGCAACAGGTATAAATAAGTATAAGGTAAAATCAGAGGATGTGTTTATGAATGGTTAGTTACTGAAAACCATAAAGAAATAAATTTTAATTGCCTTATTTATTCATTTTGGTCTTAAAATCACAAGGTTTTTTAAGTGAAATAATACTAATTACCTTAAAAGGCAGATATTTGCCACGCGTGCTTGGCGTAGCCAATGTAAGTGTAGACATACCGCCTGGATCAATTAAGCTTCTGCTGCCCTGTGATACTCTGCAGAGCTCGTTTCCTCCTCTTACATGGGTGGCGGTGTGGGAGTTCGTAGTGGCGGCGGAGAAGGGGGTACAGGAGGACACTGTCCCTCCCCTATAATAGTGGGGAGGGACACTATAGGCATTTGTCCCAACCCTAAGTTTGACATCTACGTTCAATAATAAAGTAGTTAATTTTCTCTCAAACAACAGGAATCAAAATACTGAAATGAACGAGAAACGCATTACTAAATTTTGCCATCGACTGAAGAGGAAGAGAATGGGTCTTGCGAGACCGTAAACTGGAAAGCTAAACAGTTGCCTTGGCTGTTTGGTGTGCTTGAATTCCCAAAACCTTGGAATACCAGTGAAAGAGTCAGACACATTTCTTAAATATACACAGTGGAAAGAGGAGGCAAAGTTTCAGGTGATTCTTTGTGAGTAAGTCAGCAATCAAGTATATTTGTCAACTGGACATAGTTTCAAACAATTCTTCCTCCCTCATTGTTCTGTCGAGTGCATTAGTGGATTGTGGTTTAAAAGCTGTGTTCTGTTTACGATTTACCATTACCAATAGCTTTCTCCGTGTAAGAGTTTTGAACATGGAGAAGTGGCCTGTTCGTTGTGCCGCTAAAAAGCCTTGTTTGGACGCAGGTATGTTGCTACAGTTAAGCGTTACATTGGTTTTATTGAGTCACAGCAGTTTTCAGTTCTAGTTATACCTGTTCTAGAGTGCCGCAAACAGACATGTAGCCTAAAGTAAGTTAAACGAACTGACGAGTTGGGATATACATAATTTTATTAACTAGTTTACAAATCACATCAAATTGCCATTTTTAAAAGCAAAACAATTTTTTATATTGTTCTGTATTCCAAGACACAGGCTACACAAAAATTTTAATTCACATATAGTGCTTACTGCTTAATATTTTGTTTGAAATAATTATTGCTGAACTTAATATAGTAATATACATGTTTGTGTAACTAAAAGCTTACAAATTTCCTTTAGCAAAAATAGAGTTGATATCTGAAGCAATCGCGGTTACAAAATTCTGCTGTTCGTTTTGTTGAGATTATGTTATTGTATGTGGTATATTTATTATTATTCTAAGGCAATAAAGCCAATAATAATCATAAATAAAATGCCATGAGAAAAAGTACTTTTTAGACTAATATGCTGTTCAGCTTTTTCAGTCTTTTGTTAATCAATGCCAAAAACATCGTCTAGGTAGATGTTTGAAATATCTATGGGGAGTGGTATTGAACAGTTGAATGTAAACTTTGTCGAGTCACTAAACGTTTATTCTGCTGTTATATGAGATGATGGTGGATTTACACTGCCGTGACAACATGTACAGACAGTGGCTTGGACTCTTGGAGCAGTGAAGAGAGCAGCACAGACATTTTTTGAATGCCTATTTATTTTTTTTGTTACATTGTGTCTCAGTATTTTTGTAGATATTATGTCCAAATTCTAGAGTGTGTGAGAATATTTTTTTATGTACAGCTGGGTTTGTGTGTGCGATAAGTATTAGCATATGTTTTTGAACACTCCAAACTGTATATGTACTCTAAGACTAAAAATCTATTATAATAAAAATGTGCAAAAAATAAAATTGCGAAATTACAACAGATAGCAAATTACCCCCATTACTGGGCAAGACAGAAATACTGGTTTGCCCTCTGTGCCATGATGCACAATGCAAAAAATAAAGTTATGATCCAAGGCAACTAATAAAGCTGCCCCCCACCCCCCCGCCATCACCCTCCCAAATAAACCTTCCGCCACCCGTAGGAGTGTTTGCCTAGCAACCAGCGTGGCATCCTTGTGTCCTCCCTCTCTGAGTGCCAACTGGTTTGGAAGAGGAGGGGTAGATTGTTTCACTCCTGCCACTGGGGTTTCACCTTCGTCTGACCTGTGTGGATGCTCTGTGATTAATAACCTCTCTGCGTGCTCTCAGCTGATCAAGTGCATGTGGGACATTCAAAATTTGGCTTGCATTCAGGGTCATATTATTTTCTTTATCAGATGGTTTGAAATTTTGAGTAGCCCTGCACTCGCATTTAGCTTACAATCAATTATATACTGTACTTTGTGATGTTATATTCTTTATTTTGGCTGGTTGAGGTGAACCTTTTTTTTTTTTTTTTTATTACAGTAAAACTAATACAGTGTGATGTGAACCAGGCGTTCACGGTTACCTTTGTGCCCACTGTAACTGCCGCAGTAGTGTCCTCCACTCCAGATGCACCATACTAGCGCACATGTGTGCAAGAATGATAGTGTGTTCAGTGTATATCAAGTGTATTTGTCCATGTGTGATAGTGCACCATGTCATTATTTATTCAGTTTAACTATTTAATCATTATTATTTACCAATATAGTTTCGTCAGTATAGTGCATTAGTGTTTAGTATTTCGTCAGTGTATTTGTAAATAGTGTCAGTGTGTAATTAATAAATAATTTGTTTTGTCATCGGAGACAATTTGCCCAGCCACAGCCAGAGACATGTGACATTCTACATTTGGCAATGCTGTGGCTGGTGCAATGAAAACGTTTTATAAGAAAAAGAGGATGTTTAATATCGAATATGTATAGAAAAAACTGCAGGCACTGTGCACACCCACACATTATTTAAGTATATAAAAAATGAATAACACTTGTACAATGCCTATTTTGGTCCGCATGAGCGCTAGCAACTAATTAAAAAACTACATTCACACGTAACATTCATCCATACACACACACAATGGCGCTACAATGCACATGCGTGGCGATCATGCGCACTTCCGTATCTCTTATTGTTAGTGCATTCGAGTATGTGTACTTCTGTATCTGCAACTTGTCTGACATTCAGCGCGGCACAGAGCGAAGCCACCCCTCGCATGCTAGCCTAGTTGCACCGCGCGCGCACCAAGTATGTCATAAGCCCACTTATAAGCTTAGTTTGATGTAATTTCCGAACTGTCGAGCATGTCCACGCACATTTCTGTATCTGCAACTTGCCCATGCATTCAGTGTAGCGCGGAGCAAAGCCGGCCGATGCACATCAAGTATGCCTTAAGCCTGCTAATAAATATAGTTGACAGTAATTTCAGAACTGTTTAAGATGAAGCCACCAAATACATAACATAGGCATCACCCCCGACAACGAAATGAACCGCAGGGTTAAATATGCCCTAAGCCAAGTTATAAGCATAGTTGGCTGTAATTTCCATTGCATGACCAATGGTTTAAATGCACGATGTTTAGTGGCATGCAAAGGAACACAGCATTTACAAGTCGTGTAATGTGTCTTCAAATTATCACTGTTGGTGAAAAGTGTACTACATATTGTATAATTTTTTTGAGGTTGGCCCTTGTGAATAGATGCTCTTTTCCAGTTGCCGGGTATTCCAACTTTTTACTAAAGCTCTCGATGCAATAGCAACAATGATGTCACTATTATGGTCTGTGGAACTATCAGGTATTTTTGTAGTAGAGGTTCGATACGACATCGTAATCGCAGCACACTTGCGTCTGTTTTGTGCCTTTATTATTTATTAAAATGCGAAATATTTTTTTCATGTAAGTGTTGGTTTCATATATTGCACGAGGGTCCTCCAGCCCTCGTGTTAGGCTGATGCTGTTTATTACAGTTTTTAGCCCTCACAGTCGAAACACACCATTGTAGTCCACCTGTGCTATCGGAAATGTCGAGCTGCAACCCTTATTGGTGGTTGGATCGAAACCCCATGTGTCTGGCATTATTTGAGTTACTTGCACAGAGTACTGCATGCATGGGCGAGTGTCCTGGCTGCTGCACAACAGAATTCGGCCATGTGTGTGTCGACACAAATGTTCCTAGCAGCTGCCATTGCTAATGTAAACGACAATAACGCCACCCCCCGACAGGTCATACGAAGATGGCAGAAGACCACCATGACCCTAGTAGTCGATGGTTGTGCACTCTACCTCATGAACGGAGAAACGAAGATGGCGGGGGCATTTGCTGTGTGTTGCTCAAGCAGCTATCAATGAATGTAAGATGTCAATCACCTGGGGTGTACGCTAGCAGACGACGATGTTGAAGGTAACATGGGAGATGAGGGTGATTGACATGTGTGTGTAATTGTAATGTGCCTAATTTCTGTTCGCATATTTTGCATATGCACAATTAGCTTTGCATATGATTTTGTCTGTTTGTGTGCGTAAAAGTGGCATATATAGAGAATTAAACAATTTTATAAAGTGCGTTATGGGAAAGGGACTTGAGTTCGAAACTCGAAACCATATAAAAATATTAATTCTCTTTCAGACCTAGACAAAAATTGGTATTTTTTTCTTAATGATGGGAAATGTTTCATGTCTGTATGATGAGGATGAATCTAATATTAGAATAGGTTAAAACAAATGAATAACATAGAAGTAATTTATACTCTTTAACTTTATTTTACAGACTTGACATAAAAAGAAATACATAATATTTGACACACAATCAACATAATGGTGTCTGTTTTTGTAAAACAATCCCTGTTGAGAGCATTCAAGCCACACTTATTCACAGACACCACACCACAATTATCACATGGGTAGATCTTGTAGTTGATGGCGAATGGGCAGTTACTATATTCATAACATTTAACACTGGAGCTGATAGCGGATGTCTTGCCGCAATACTATTCACACTACATATCGGTCCACGTTGCCTGTCTCGGTTTGCCTCAGTAGATGACTGCTGGTTATGTGGTGCAAACAACAGCATGGTTGCTGGACTGTATAATGTTGCTTTATCAGTTCGATCACTGTCTAGCCCGCGAAGTTGACAATTCGGCCACTCATCTTCTTACAGTTGTTCATCTTTCAGTGTTGGAGGTGCCTTGTTTTTCGTTTGCGGCTGATGATACTCTCTCAAGATGTCTCTTACGCCAGCTCCTGAAATGCGGTTCGTCTGTAATAGTAGCATTACCTTGAAAACACTGGACATGGGAGGCAGGAAATTCGAATGCTCATAACATTACCAGGGACTGCATCGTGTTTCAAAAATCCAGTAGGGGTGAAATAAATTTATTATGTAAAGTGCGAGCCATACGGACTTACAGAAGTCGTAAACAACAAACATTAACATGTAAAGTGGAAAAAAAAGTTACTATTAGTCAGGATGGTGAAAACGCAATGCTGCCTCCAAGAATGTTGATGATGTGAAATGTATATTGTATATGTATATGATGTGTATATGTATAATGTATATGATGTCAAATATATATATATATGGACGATGATGATATGTCAGTTTCTGGAAAGTAAAAGCATAAACAAGTTGCTGAAGATAAGGACCACTTGATGGGGTAGATGAAACGTTGATTCAAACACAGTTCTCTTTTCTAGAGGTATCTCATAACATGCTCATCACAGAACATTCGTGCATTCTTCTGCAAAGGAAATCATGCTGTCTAGCTACTTATTTTCTGAAGACCCCAGTGACTTTGTTGGTAGACTGCTGATGTTTGTTCCATTGCAAAATAACCTGATATATTACTGCCAGTGAAGAGATACATTGAATTATTAAATCGGAGCTAGATGATGTCATCACCAGATTGCATAGTTTCAGTTATTTCCTGGACTTTGTGTTTGTTGCATGATATGTTCGGCACCTAAATACTCAGACATATAACACAGAAACTTTAATTATGTATGAAGTGTTTGTTTCCTGTAAAAAAAAAAAGCTCACTATGGGATTGAACCTACACCACCTTATTCTCAATGTCAGTGCGCGGTCTCCAGTGATGTCGGGGTACACATGTTTTGGGCTGATTGAAAAGAAGAGTACATAGATAGTTGAAATGTATATTTTGCGATTTATTACCCACCATTACAAAGTTAACACATTTACTATTATAAGTAAATAATTATTTGTATTTGAAATAAGTACAAGTATATATTATTCATAAAAGAATTTGCTACCTTGTACTGTATAAGTACAGTCCGCTTATAAAGGGAAATGCACGTGTGACATTGCTGGTACCGCCATCGGGGGTAACTTAAGCCACTTTTCAATTTCAATCATCCACCAATCGAAGACAATTTACTTTAGAGATTAACTAATTAGCTTAAAACTTGGGTGTGTAGTTACTTTTTATGTTTGTATACAGAAAAGTTTTCGAAAACATGTATGTTAAAATTTTAAAAATTGAAACATGGTGGCCGAAGTTACCCCAGTAGAGGGGGGTAACTTAGGCCATTGGCAAGAAACCAATGTTCGGCTTAAGATGGTTATTGATGGGTTAACAAAAGCCATACACAGGGCTCAAATAAACTTAAAAATAGTGTTCAAGACTTTTATTGATGGTAATAGTAGTGTTAAAAGTAAAAATTTAACAATTATAGTGTTTAATTTATACAACACAGCACGAAGATGTTTATTTTGACATTGATTGATTAGTTGAGATCAAATAGGGAAATTATGACTGTACAATAGTGACAATATCTGCAATATTCACATTCATCTCATCATCCACAATCGGAACACGTAACAATTTTCCACTGATTTGGAGCATTTCCGAAAAAAATTTAACTTCACTTTTTTTGCTCTGGTTCAGTGTCAAGTAAAGTATCATAGAATTGTTTTGTCATTGGTTTTTTTTAGTGTTTTCGTTGAAGATTAGCTTTACAATCACATATACATCTGATTCAAGTTTCTTTATTTTAACTGCTGCTTTCTTTGGTGAATTAGATTTTTTTTCTGAAACTTCTACCTCGAAGTCTTCATCAGTAAACTCACTTAATGTAAGGTCTGAATAAGAATCTCTTACCGAGAACGCGCTACCATCATCGTCACTTGAATCAGAATGGCTTCTGGCCCCCCACCCATTTTTTTTTTTTTTTTTTTTTTTTTTAGGCTCTTTTGAAGTGCTTGCTTTACGATCGTTTCTACAGGCTTCTGCTTGAAATCCTTCAATCCCTTTTCCAGCCGGAACATTAAATTTTCTTATGGGTTTCGTTTCATTCTTCCTACTGTCCTGAAGGTAAGTTTCAAACAATTGGATCCAATTGCTGCTAGAATAATTTTTATTACAATGAGGACGCCTCTTTAATATTTGGTGTCGATCTAATGGCTTAATGCCTGCTGCTCTGAAACCACTCTTCAAGTTTTTCTTGATGTTTTCCTTTAAGTTGTCAAGACACTTTTTTAGGAATCGAGGAAACCTGTCTTTTGGCATAGTGCCACGATTTCTCTCTGTCCAGTCATTTAGAATCTCACACCACTCTATGTTTAAGGGTCTGAAAAAAGCCACATCTAAAGGCTGAGTACAGTGCGTACTATTTGGGGGTAGCAGCACAAACTTGATATTATATATATTGCATTCGTCAATAATATGTGGCGAAATGTGGCTTGAAAGGTTGTCACCTAACAAACACCTTTTTAACATCTTTGTTAAACTTTCTGAAATATGGCAAAGCTATATTCTGGAACCAGCCCTAAAAAATTTCAAGGGTTCTCCACCCACCCTTAGATCTATTATAGACAACACCCTTAGGGCCATTTTCAGTCCATGAATCATATAGGTTTGCTGCCTTATATGTAATGTAAGGAGGAAGTAGGGTTCCTTCGGTACTCCCCGATAACATAACGGATGTGTTTGACTTTGTAAAGTCAATAATGCGCTCAGGATGACGTGAACATCTTCTTACTATGACTTTTTTATGTCCTGGATCGTCTGTCATAATTTACAATCATAAATGGGTCTACGTCCTCAATTGTCAATGCAAGCCCGTCAAAATAACTGTTTATGGTTTCTTCAGTGACAGCCACTCTACTTATTTTAATATTTTGGCAAAGTCTACTAGAAAGAATCCCGGCGTGCCTCTTTATAAATGATTCGACAAAATGTATACCCGGCATGTTTTCTTTGAATCTTGGTTCAGTTCATCCATTTCGATCAAGGAATCCTTTGACGATCAACCTGATATCCAAAGCCATTAATGGAAATCCCCAATCTCCAGCCATGCACACGCATTCTGCTAATTTCAATTGGTCTTTGACAGCTAAAGCACAAGGTCTCCCTACTTTGTTTCTCTTTCCTTTTACTGCTGCAGTAAGCGCACACCTTGAAATACCAAAAGATTCGGCAGCCTTCCGTAACGGTAATCCTGTTTTCACCTCTTCAACTGCTTTTTTTTAGTGATCTTCTGTATAATCTTGATATTTTTGAGCTCCAATAGGCCTTTTGTACTTTCAAGGCATCTTTTCTAGAGAAAAAATACAGGTTAAGTATTTATAATTTCATATAGTACGATATGACAAACAAGTACGGGGTAACAAAAACCACTAGTTCTTGGTGGCCTTTGTTACCCCACACATGAAACAGCCGTGAATTTAAGGTTAAATTAAAAAAAAAAAAACAATGGAAATAGAATCTATGTAATGGGACAAGAATAAAAGGATTGTTTAAGGTTATGTTGGAGAATGTTTATATTAAATTCAACTTAAAAATATAACAGTGGCGACTTAAGTTATGTAAGGTATAAATAAATGATAAATTTAACCTTCATAGAAATATATGTATATAACTTACCTTTAGAACATACAAACTATTAAAATATGTAGTGAAAAACTTCATAAAAATATCAACCATGTAGCACGATCATAAACAAACAATCTCAAAACAGTGTTGCCAATATCAGCATTCGAAGTTTCCCTAACAAAATGGCTTAAGTTACACAGGCGGCTTAAGTAACCCCCAATGACAGTATGCCACTCTGGAGACTAACACATCTCTTTATTGGCTAGTGCTATGTGCTATTCCTTCGCCTTGTCGAGACCTGCACGATGCCGACACCACCGGTCAACCACCTAGACAGACTTACAGACCCTCAAAATGTTAGTTGATTGCACAACATTGGACGATTCTGTTGCGTTCCGCGGCTAGTGATGTGCGAGTGTTGGCTGTACTCTGAATGTGAGGGTTTCATTTCAATCAGTTCGTAAGGAAGTCGTGTAATATGTGAATGCGCTTGTTGGCAAGTTCTTACAACTATTTTCCTTTACATTTTATTTTTATATCTATTTTCATCAGTGTATAGCAGTGTTGCCCTTATCGCTCCTGTGCTTCCCAAAAGCATTTTTCAGTGTAACTCTCTTGCGCGACCAAAGGTTTATTCACAATGCGCAGTCGGCAGTCGGTGTTTGGCAGTCGAATGCAATTCACAATGTGCAGTCTATGATTTTGAAGTATCGTTTGTAAACATTGCTAGTTTAGTTTTGGAATAAAGAAACACTGGGAAAACGATCTTCTAGCCCCATAATATCCATACACCAAACCCAACTGGAAAGTAACAACTGAATTTTAAGCTAAATTTTGTAAATTACCAAACATAATGTTAATTAAATATTTTAGGGTTATGTACCGGTACTTAACACAACTTGAGACGATCTGTTTGTACAGGTAAATAATGGACAATTATGGTATATTTGTGTTGGCATCTGCTGTATCAGTACTTTCGCTGATTTATCACCTTTCATTATTACGTTTAATAACTACTAAAGTCAACACGCACACTATCAAAATACAAATAATAAACAGTCCTGCAAGAAATATTTGTTTACATCATGTGATCGCGAGCGCGACATCGGATTGGTTGGACATTTTCGGCAGTCGAAGATAAAGATGAACCAACTCCGACTGCGCATTGTGAATTGCCCCTAATGGTTTTAATGTATGTTGTTTCGCGGCAACCAACGGAACAGAGACTTTACCAGTCACGTGATATGTGACGTACTTGATGCATTGTAGTCATTTTTGAGATTATTAGTTGTGATCATTCATTCTTTCTCAAGTCGCCGAGCATCTATATTTTATTTTATTTCTTGGCGCCATAGCAACACTAATATTGCTATTATTGACAGTGGCTCCATCGGGTGTGTGNATATATATATATATAATATATATATATATATACACACTCGTTATGACATCATGCTCATGATGTACTTGCGTATGTCAGTCCTTTGTTGTTTTTTACAAGACTGATTTTTCATATGCAGGCCAGTCTTTATCTTTTACATTAGGTTCCGCCCCGACATTCCTGTTAGGCTGACTGTATTTATTTGTATCAACATGTACATGTTTTAAGATAATATTTAACCACGTATGTATTGTTTTTGATGCAATTATATACCCCCATTTTTTTTTTTTTTCAAAGTATGGCTGGTTGTCAAGGGTTACCCATGCTACTGATCCCTCAAGCCATCGGCCCTTTTGTTGGACAGATAGTGTTTGTTTTTATATTACTATGTATGTATTTTTCCCTTACCAAAGACCATGTGCATCATACTCGCAGAGCATTTGTATATATGTCGCAGGGGGAAGATGTTAAAATGACAACTCTGTGGGGTGATTTCCCTAAAGAAAGTAAGTGATTTGATCAAGCCCCTTAACTGTTTTAGTGAAAAGATGAAATTAAGAAGTCAGGACTCGCCCAATGTGTAGCCATAAATTATGCACCATGGCCGAGCCCCAGCGCCAGCAGGAAGGTTCACTTCTGGTGTTATGGTCATTTCAAGGTTCGCCAGCAATTTTTTAAAAATATAATTAGGCTACCAGCTTCAAGTATAACATCTCCTGGAAGCTGGTAGCCTCATTACCTATAAAAAATTTCCGGCGAGCCTTGAAATGACCATAACACCAGTAGTGAATCTTCCTGCTGGCGCTGGGGCTCGACCATGGTGCGTAATTTATGGCTACGCTTTGGGCGAGTCCTGATTCCTTTATTTCATCTTTTCACTAAAACAGTTAAGGGACTTGATCAAATCACTTACTTTTTTTTAGGGAAATCACCCCACAGAGTTGTCATTTTAACATCTTCCGTGAATTGGTAATCTACATTAGGGATTTGATCAAATCTCCGGTTTTATCATCTCCCTTCCATATATACGTTGATTTTATTTCGCAAATAGTTGTTTGTTGCATGTTACCCGGGCTAACGTTTAATTATGTATATATTTTCAGATTTATATATACAGCTTGGATGTCGGTGGGCAAAGGGAGATTAGCTGTCGCCGAGGGACATTCAAATTGGTAGCAGACAAGGGCGATTGTCGAGTGCATGCAGACCGACGCGTATGTGTACTATTTAAGACCCTACACTCCTACATGCAACAATAACTTTGCAATGTACTTGCATGTATGCCTACTTTTATATTTCTGTACATGCGTGGACGATTGTTACATGTTCCCGAACTTTAAAGGTTTGGAAATGCTGACGAACTATGCTTATAACAGGGCTAAAGGCCTATGTGTCATGTTCTCCTTGATTGCAGTCGGTGATGACTTTTGGTGGTCGTAGCTTCGGTGGGTGGGTAATGTGGGGCAACTATGCTTATTTGAGTACTTCAGGTATACTTGTTCCTATCACCCTGTTTGTCATCTGAGATGATACCTATGATATGATTTTGGTGACTATAATTTCTGTGGGTGGGAAATGGCAGCCAATTATGCTTATAAGAAGTAGGGATGTCAAAAACCGACTGTTATAACCGAAAAACCGGTATATTGATTTCGGTTAACCGAGATTAACCGGTTTTCCCCCTCTTCGGTTTTAACCGGTTAACCGACGGGATACCCCAATAACCGACAGCGGGAAAAAAAACCGACAGCGAAATAATCAAATATGCTCTAGGAAACTGAAACAGAATGTCAGTTTGTCTTATCGCGACAGTTGGCAAGCCCTGACGGCTGACTGTCGAAGCATGCGTAACTCATGTAACATCCCTACTCCCTAGTCATTCGTGAATGTGCCGCTCGTGTGTCGGTGTCGAGTTTCGAGTTGAAATTTTTTTTTCGAGTTGATAAAAGAGTAATTTAAGTGCAAATGGCCCCAGTAAGTGACGTCTGGAAGCATTTTACTAAAGTGAACAAGTTAGAGTCATCATGCAAATTGTGTTTGAAGAAATTTAAAACAGGAGGTGGTACGTCAAACTTGAAAAATCATCTGAATCGTAAGCATTCGGAATTTGGAAAAGACAAAGAAAAGAAGTCTGAGGTTGGTTACATTATTTTCTTGAAACAATAACATTAGGCAAACATTCTGGGATGCTATTTAACTTTTAAAACTGCATGTTTTGTTCTAAGGAATCTGTTGATGATGTTGAGCCAAGGGCGGACAACCAGGATGAGGGAGGGACTGGAGAGGGAGCCCCAACCTCGATGGCAAGTCCAACCTCACCGATGTCGGTTGTATCATGGGGTACATCACCATCTCCGTCAACTTCTCGAGGAGTTCGTTCAAGATCTCCCTCAGTTCCACCAGGTTCGTCCCGTTCATCTGATATTCAACGTCCTCGTGAACGTCAACAGACGCTGTTTGAAACAGCTGATAGACTTGCCAGTTATGAAAGTAAGTAGTGACGTTTTTAAATCGTAACATCAGAAAGTATATTGCGTGGTTGGCCTAATTTACACGGTTTTCTTTTTTTTCCCCCGTTTTAGAAGGCGGGGTACGTGATACTTTGATTACGAACTCGCTTATCTACATGGTGTAAAGATAATGCTCCTCACTCCATTGTTGAAAAGGAAGGCTTCAGGCACTACACCAAAACTGTGGCTCCAATGTATAAACTACCCTCAAGACACAATGTAAGTAACTGGCATTTACACAATTTCTGCAACTCTAATATACCGTATATATATACTGCTAAGTTTGCTTATTTATTTTTATTTTTCAGGTAACTGAGATGGTATCATTGAGATACTCAGCTATTGTTTCAAAAATAAAACAGCAACTGCAAAAGGTTGAATACATTAGTCTTACTTCAGAAATATGTACTTTAACCAACACAAGAAGAGGCTTCTTGGTTCTCACAGCACATTTAATTTGTAAGTATGGTTATCCTTTTCTTACAATAACAGTGTCTATTTTTGAAGAATGTTACAAGATACAAATTCAAAATAAGACACAAGCAGGTAGCAGTTAAAAAGATAATTTAAATTCCTTTCTAATGTTTCAGGTCCAGAAACTCATACCTTAGAGACCATCATGTTGGGAGTCCGGCGGCTTTTGGACGCTCACACTAAAGAAAACCTTGCGCGAGAAATGGAAGAAGTGCTGGAATCATTCGACATTCCTAAGTCTAAAATAGTCGCGGTTTGCACAGATGGCGGTGCAAATATCATGGCCGCCGTTCCATCATTACTAGGGGAGGGTAAGAATGTCTATTGTTTTGCACATTTGCTCAACTTAGTTGTAATGGACGGTTTGGGAGACAACGCGAATACGGCACTAACGGAGCTCATCGATCTTGTGAAAAAAATAGTTTCTTTTGGACGGCACAGTAATATTTTTATGGATGCGCTACGGGCTGAACAGCAAAGAGACGGTTTGCCTGAGGGCAACGTTGCTCTCTTGATTCAATCGGTTGTTACTCGGTGGAATTCTATTTTTTACATGCTAAGTAGATTCGTTACTCTCTCGCCGTATATAGCACGAGTCCTGGCTAATCCAAATTTTAAGCATGCCCCTCGCATGTTATCAGGCGATGAGATAGAGCTTCTTTCTGAAATTATCAAAATATTATCACCATTTGAACAGGCCACGAAGGAAATTTCCGGAAGTCAGTATCTTACGGGAAGCCTTGTGTTGCCAATGATAGGTTGTATTGAAACAGCTTTAGATAATATTGAACCCACGCACGAAATAAGTAAGGCTTTATTGAAAAAATTGAAAGCTTCTATGACAACGCGATGCAAGGTACCCCAATCAAACCCGCTTCTCTGTCATGCTACCCTTTCCGATCCCCGGTTCAAAAAGCTATACATGCAGCCCGTTATTGCTGCCCAGGCCGTAACTGAGATTAGCTCGGAAGTAAAAAAAATTCATAGGAAACGGGGAAATAATTCTCCCCAAAGTTCAGAAACGCACAATGACGGGTCTTTCTGGTCGATTCACGATGAGACACTGCAAAAAGGTAATGCTGGTACTCAATCCGACGAGTCCTCATTTCCAAGCGAACTAAGGCTGTACTTGCAACAACCTATGCTTCCCAGAACACATGATCCCATCAAATTTTGGGTGCAAAGTAAAACTTGCATGGTAGCTTTGTCCTCAGTTGCCATCAAGTATTTGACCGTTGTTGGAAGCTCGGTGGCTTCTGAGAGGCTAGTCTCGACTTTAAATCAGGTAGTTTGTGATGATCGCAGTCGTTTGACAAACGATCACATTACTGAGCGAGTTTTTATGGCTAGGGTTGACAAAAAATACTGGGTAGATATGTAAGGTGACTGATGTTTTTTAATAAAACTAATTTGTTGTATTATGTATGTGCAGTTTTTAACGGAGATATGTAACATCTTCAATAGTTTTTCTTATATTGTAAAATGTAATATTTTCAATGACTTCAAATACTGTATTATTTTTCTTCCATTTTGATTAAAAAAAGAACATATCATATTTTGCTGTTTATTTCGCACGTTCCTCTATATCCCCTGAGTGTTTTTCTAGAATTTTTAGCATGAACAGAAAAAAAACTGGTTAATTTGATCGGTTTTAACCGGCCGGTTATTTTAGAAGAAGAAAAAACCGGTTAACCGAAAAACCGGAGCTTTTGAAAGTTTTGACATCCCTAATACGAAGGTCTAAAGTGTACCTGACACTGCGGTCCTTTTCGTTATCGGAAGATACGCCTAATATGAATTTGGTTGTTGTATCTTCAACAGTTCAGAAATTGTGACTATGCATATAAGAGTGCATGAGGTATACTTCACCCAGCCGCCTTACTCGTTGCCAGGTGTGCTACCTATGATGGATGGGAAATGTCTGTTAACTATGCTTATAAGAAGGGATATGGGGTAATTAAATATGTAGCCTTGTTCAATGTCGGGGGCGATATGATTTAAATTTTATGTCTATGTCTTCAGCAGATGGGAAATGGTTGTCAACTTTGCTTATAGAGGGCTTATGGCATACTGGACCCTACCAACCTGTTGTTGGCGGCGATGTCTATGTTATGAATTTAACGACTGTAGCTTTGGTGGATGGGGAATTGTGATTGACTATACATAAAAGAGGGCTTAAAGTATACTTGACCTTACCAACCTGCTCATCGGAGGTGATGTTTATGACACGAATTTGGTGCCTATAGATTTGGTGAGTGGGAAATGGTGGGCAACTATGCTTATAAGATGGCTTAAGGTGTGCTTGGCCCTACCACCCCCCTGCTCAACATCGTAGGTGATGTCTATAATATGAATTTGGTGACTATAGCCTCGGTGGGTGAGAAATGGTGGGCAACTCTCCTTATAGGTGGGTTTAGGGCGTGCTCGACCCTTTTTATCGCCAGGGGTGATATCTATGTTGTGGATTTGGTGGCTTTATCTTAAACAAATCGGAAATGACAACAAACTACGCTTACAAGAGAGCTTAAGGCATACTTGGAGCGTGCGCAGTGGGACTCTAAGCTACCATGCATGGTCCGGCTTTGCTTCATGCCACGCTAAATTCACGGACAAGTTACCAGATACAGAAGTGCGCACGCTGAATGTACGGGCAAATTGGAGATACAGAAGTGTGCATGCATGCGTGATCACAGCACAATTGTGTGTATGGATGTATGTTATGTGCAAATGTAGTTTCTTGATTAGTTGGCAGTTCTAACGCGAATCAGAATAGGCGTAGTAGAAGTGCTATTATATATACACTGAAGAGCCAAAAAAAGGGTACACCTGCCTAATATATTGCAGGGCCCCCGCGAGCACGCAGAAGTGCCACAAGATGAACTGACATGGAATCGACTAATTTCTGAAGGTATGCAGGAGGCAATTCACACCATAAATCCTGCAGGGCAGTCCACAAATCCATAGGAGTGTGAGGTGGTGTAGATCTCTTCTGAACAGCACGTTGCAAGGCACCCCAGATATGCTCAATAATGTTCATGTCTGGTGATTTAGGTGGCCAATGGAAGTGTCTAAAGTCAGAAGTGTGTTCCTGGAGCCACTCGGTAGCAACTCTCGACGTGTGGGGTATAGTTTTGTCCTGCTGGAATTGTTCACGTCCGTCGGAATGCACAATGGACGTGAATGGGTGCAGGTGATAGGACAGGGTGCTTACGTATCTTTCACTTGTCGGAGTCGTATCCAGACATATCAGGGGTCCCATTTCACGCCACACACCATGATAGAGCCTGCACCAGCTTGAAGTCCCCTGTTGACATGTAGGGTCCATGGATTCATGAGGATGTCTCCATACCCGTACACGTCCATCCACCCGATACAATTGGAAACAAGACTCGTCAGACCAGGCAATGTGTTTCCAGTTATCAACAGTCCAATGGCGGTGTTGGCGGGCCCAGGCGAGGCGTAAAGCTTTGTGTCGTACAGTCAACAACGGTACACGAGTGGGCCTTCGGCTCCGAAANTTCGGCTCCGAAAGACCACATCAATGATGGTCCGTTGAATAGTTCGTCCGCATGCATTTGTGATGCCCCAGCATTGAAATATGTGCCAATTTGAGAAAGGGTGGCACGTTTGTCACGTTTAATGATTCCCGTCAGTCGTCATTTGTCCCGTTCGTTCACAATCTTTTTCCAGCCGTAGCGATGTCGAAGATTTGATGTTTTACCGGATTCCTGATATTCACGGCACACTTGTGAAATGGTCGTACGCGAAAATCCAAACTTTTTATCTACCTCGGAGATGCTATATCCCTTCTCTCGTGCACCGACTATAACACCACGTTCAAACTCACTTAAATCTTGATAACCTGCCATTGCAGCAATAGTAACCGATCTAGCAACTTTGTCAGACACTTGTTATCTTATATAGGCCCTGCCGACCGCATCGCGTTACTCTGATTGGTTCCATACCTGTTATTTGTATACACACATACCAGTTTTTTTTGTTCTCCAATGTATAAAGTATGTGCACGGTGCCTGCAATTTTTTTGTATATATATTCGACATTAAACATCCTCTTTTTTGAAGTGACAAACATATTATCTGGGAAGTGCATTGGCCTATACGAGTATTTCTATTATTTCTTCTCCTAATACTCCCCATGAAAAGGTGATTTTTATATATAATGTCGGGGTCTGTCATTTTTTTCCCGAATGCCAGGATGATAATAACTAAATATGTATTCGACATTTAACATCCTCCTTTTCTCGATGTTGTAGTCTTCTAATGGTCAAGACGCTCGACTGCCGACCCAAGGGGCACCAGTGTTATCCTGCAGGACTCTTATTTTTTGAGTTCAGAAACTACAACTAAAATAAATTCAGCGCTCCTAGCCGCCAACAGTTTGAAATAAGCTACCCCATTGCTAGCGTGCCCCTGCAGGTAACGTGATTACCAACATGCAAAATGGCGGCATCGATACCAGCATTCCTACCTGTGAACGGTAGAACTTGGCAGTCTGGTGGGGGGTGCACGAATTAAAGAAGGCCGCTTACACAGACAATTGGTAGCAAGCATGGAAATTAAAGACGGAGGACGTAAAGAGGGAGAAAATAATTGAGACCAGAAGGAATAAGAAAACCAAGGGATAGAGCAGACAAGAGAGAACAGGCATAGGAGAGACAGGAAGGAATGAGACCATGAATTACAAAAAATCAGAATGACAGAGTAGGAGGTTTTAGCACATCATCCAAAATGGCCAGCATGACACCATGCCAGGTGGTGCAGAACCTACCATTTGATACTACTTCCCAAGTTGTTTAAGATCTTTACAAAATTTGGATTGAATTCTTGGGCATGTTCAAGGGCGATTTCCCTGTACCCATGATAAATTGTCCCAAACTATTTTACACAGTTAGGGTAGAGCTCCATCGTGTTTCATTTGGAAACTGTGACATCACACAACCTTTCTCCAGAAGCCACCCATTTGCTGGATGAACATTTTGAAAATACTTTTGCACTTCCACAATATGACCCATACGTGTTTTAGGAGATACATCTTTCTTAACTAAATTCAAAATTTCCCAAAGTTTGCCTATTTTATACTTAATATCAGTAACTACTGCAAAGATGCTGCTGTGTAAGTTTTCTTGGCATACTTTCATTGCTGCACACTGTTCAGATTTTTTTTCTATGACCATGCATCATACACTTTAAGAAGGTAACTTTCTGTCCGTGTATGGATAGTGATTGCATGATTTGGGTCATTCTTAACGCTTGACCATCGATCCAATGTTGCTGTTAAACTGCAATGTTGTACTTTTTCTATCAGATGTAGCTATTTGTTGGGCAGTATCATCTAAAAGCTTCCAACCAATATCTTTGGCTGATTGTGCTTTGTTCCAGGTCTTAATATCGGGATAATAATCTTGAAGTTATCAAGTTCAGCAACATTAAACGCACATTCGCAGCATAGAAAAACACTGGCACCAAGGCTATGTGTTGAGGTTTCCTTTTTGCTCTTAAGTTGTCTTAGGCACATAATCACTTATTAAATGTTACTTTCTGTTAGTGGAAGATGATATACTCGATTCGTTACAGGAAGGCTGTGCTGTTAGCAGTTGATGTTCCAGGTTTTCTTCACTTTCTCTCTCCTGTTTCTTTCTAGCTAAACATTTATGTAGGCGAGTTCTTATCCTTTCTGTCTTGCAAATTAAAGTCAATTCACAATGTTAACATCTAAATTTTGAATCACCATCAAATTTTGTTACTACTCTTTACTTATTTGCAAACTAAAGCCCACTACCATGCACTTTTGACATTTTTCATTTGATGTGGATGTTTTAAAATGTCTTTTACTACACTTTTAAAAATGTTGCTATTCACATGCACACCACACTTTATATATTGATTGCGAACACAATTTGGGTTTTAATTTACTTAATGGACTGTAAACTTTTCCAGTTACAAGGTAACACCAATACATTTCCCATCAGGCAATGATAATTCCTTGTAATAAACTGAACTATCCATATAGCAAAACGAAAACTTTCAATACCTGTATAAACTCTTTTGACACTTCAGTAGAAAACAGTTTGTAGGTAGCTGCCACATTACTGTGTATCTAACCAGATGACTCATGACTAGAGAGTGGAATTCCCAGCATATCTAATGACCCAAACAATCAGTTTCATTTGTGTAACTGGAAAGGGGAACTTCTTAGTATAGACCACTCCTCAGTCAGCCTGGTTCTTTAGCTGGGTGAATCCCCTTCAGCAATGTAGAACAGTGTGTCCACTGAAATTCCATTTTGGAATTCTCAGAATTTTCCCTGTTTTCCAGACAGAATCTTACCATTTTCCCTTACCTGTTTTCAGAATCGAAAACTTCAAATACCATATTTTTCCACCACTGATAGAAAAAAAAATGCTATTAGTGAAGTTTAATTAAATTATACTGTAACAGAACAATCCAGCAGTGCCAACATTTTATTCAGCTTATCAACATTTCTCGCTGTACACGATATTGACTACACTGGAGTGTCCAACACAAACAATAGGCCCTATGACACCTGACAAACATGTATTATTGCTAGTTCACAAACTTAAAAATTGAAATTTTAAAATGCATATGCTCATAATTACATCACCCTGTATTCACACAACTAACAACTTTTGCAGAGTAGCAATTATTTACATTTGCCTGACCCAGGTGAAAATTCACTGACTTTTCCCTGTTCTCCCTGTGGGTGGACATCCTGTAGAAGGTGAAATCCCCTTCTACTTTTTGCTTCAGTACAGATGACTCACTGTTTATAGTGAGTAAAACTATTTACTGTGAATAAAATAAAATTTAATCAACATGTCTAAATATTTTATACAGTAGCAAAAGTTTAAAAATTTTGGCGGTGCATCAAGTGGGTTTTTCAAGTGAGCCTACAAAAAAAAAAACTTGGGTGGACCCACTTTAGTGAACCCTGATTACAACCATGAAATAAGCACAATGCCATCAAGATCATAAATATCTGTGCCACTTCATCAAATGCAGTTGGCTCAGATGTTAGATACTATGGTAGGTAGAGAATATTTAGTAGCATACTCCTGAATGAATTACTGAAGATGGGTGCAAGATACTGGTGGATGTCTGTGCACCAGTGGTGCACCAGTACGCATTCGAGAACATTAAAAATTAGTTTTTGACAAATCTAATCACTACGACTTCTTGACGTG
Source organism: Clitarchus hookeri (assembly GCA_002778355.1). Classification (NCBI taxonomy): domain Eukaryota; kingdom Metazoa; phylum Arthropoda; class Insecta; order Phasmatodea; family Phasmatidae; genus Clitarchus; species Clitarchus hookeri. The sequence continues at coordinate 314,869 of NQII01001589.1, read as the reverse complement.
TGCATATGCCTGGCTCTGCAAACTGAAGTGAATGGGATATTGGTGGATACTGGATACCAAGGTCAAGAGACCTCGTAGGAAGGAAAACCTGGGAAAAAGTTGATAAGTAATGTTAGTGTCATGTCAACCACAATGTAAATAAGGCATAATGTAACTGAACAAGATATTCACTCCATTGTCTGGAAAGTTTGGAAATAACATTATGTGTAATATTTATATCTATTTTACAAACAGCAAAGGTATCACCTGACAAAACTAACTTGAGAGGAATAGAAAATTAGCTGCCCAATGCACTATCCCATCTCTGAAACAAAAGAAATGCAATATTAATAAAGAATGATGTTGGCCAAAATTGACAGGGGAGAAGGAGACAGCCAACCACTCATCACAAGTGGTGCAGAAGAAGCTAGAGAAGAAAATTCAAGAGATCACTCATTCCCAACCCACAGTCGGGACACATTCTTTAAGGCACATTAAGAAGATAAAAAAAAACTTTAAGAACTAAGGCATTATCACCCTATTCTATTCATTCGGACAAATAAAGGACAACACGGATCTAAGATTACCCAATCTACAGTACGACAGTAAACTGTGGATCCTGTCCAAGCTGAGTGAATTTCTCATATAATACTTCCATAACTACAACCTTGCTGGTCACCCAGGGGCAGGATAAAACAATCCATGCGAGAAATAAAGCAGCACAATGACAAATAAAAACAGCAGCTAGGTAACCGTTTCCCCTCTCGTCAGGCATGTAAGGAGAGGGAGCAAACCAGACTTGCACTGTGTGCAGAGCAGTGATAATCGGCGGTGCACGTGAAGTATTTCACATCCAATTACTGGACGTTTGAATAAACAACCAGCTTAAAAATTATTGTTGCAGAAAATCTTAGGTGACGGGACCAAAATATATTTTGATCGACACAATATTCGAAAAACGATACAAGCAGGTAGCTGTATCATTATTTATATAAGAGTTTTGCTGGGACTACTGAAAATTAATTGTGAATTCGGTATGACAGTCCACTGTAGTTAGTTCCTTTGTGATTCCGTTTCAAAGTTCCAAAATAAGATTTTAAAAGTTAAGAGGTCAGTACAGCACCAAAAGAACATGAACTACAAGTTCCTACTGATACGTGCTCCATCATGCACAAGAAACATTCTGACGTATCTGTACGATGGAAGGAGTTAAGACAGTCGCACTAAAGCGATGTGCCATGAAGCATCAACACCATCAACATTTGCGATGTCGTTACACGCTTAGTAGCAGCATTTTACAGAGCCGGCACAGTTGTGCACCGTTAAATGCAGTAACAAAAAGAAAAATGAAAATGTTATTAATAAGTGCACAAGGTAACTGGTGAAAATATAAAGTAAAATCCACTTACATTTAGCAGAGAACAAAACAAATTAACTCATGATGACAACCAATTTATGAGGAAAAGTAACACGTATCGTACTTCACATAAAGTTGGAAGATTGAAGAAGAAGGAAGTGGGTGAATTCTAAACTAGAGTGATGGAACACACTACACTATTTTGTAATTTAGATAGTATTAATATGTCAAGCGGTATTCATCAGCTACATATTATTTATTTTGGAACCAGCCATACTTAATGATTACTATAACATTTAATAGTAATACATATTACTAAAACAAAATTGACCAAATTACCTAGAAAATTAAATACATTAAAAATTTATTTAACAAATTAAACATACATACATACATACATACATACATACATACATACATAGTATAAAGTGTCAGTGACACTGTCAAAAAAAAAATACAAATTAGTTGACAAAAACATTTTCTTAAACAGATACAATCATTAATGAACAAAACACAAAAGGAGTAAAGAGAAAGAGTGCCATACAAAAAAGAATTACAAACTTACAATCTCACCTGGGTAGGACCTTGCTGGTTACCGAGGTATGACAAAGGTCATCATCAGACCTGAAAGTGTCTGCAGGATCCCGAAAGTTCAGAAAATAAAATGTGTGCCTGGTGTCCCAGAATCTGCGAGGGGATATTCAAATGGAAATACAGTGATGAAGAAAGGGCACCACAGGACAAGGTGGTTCGAGGATCATAATCAGACAGCAAATATGTGTTCTCCCATTCAACCCTGGGTTCTGTGGATTTAGTGTCTGGGAACAACTAATAGGTCCCTGAATAACAGTTCTTGTGAAGACAATGAATGACAATAAAGTCTATTCACTTAATCATGAAGCAAGTTCATGGATCCTGCGATATAGTAATGCCACTAAGCACAACAATGAAAAAGAATACTGAATATGCTCCTCGCATAAATGTAATGGTGAGACTGAGAATCAACCGGGATGGTAAAGTAAAAATTCTTGTGGCTCTAAACTGTATCAGCACTCGCAGAATCAACAGAGGCTATGACTATTACAACAGAGGAAGGATAAAAGTCTCATGCCAAAGTTGGGATTAAAATGAGTTAACCTTGCACCTTGATACCATTACAACGTAACCATTGTTCATTACTGGCACTACAAGTTGAGAAAATTTGGTGGGAACAGCCTCAACTTCAACATAAAGATATTATGCATCCTCCTTTAGATGGTCATAACTGCAGATGCAACTTTGTGTGGAACACTTGGTTACATCCACTAGGAGGTTGAAAGAGCATGTGACTATTTGCAGTAACACTAGCCAGTGGGCAATAGTGGCATTCATGGGTGTCAATGGCACTAGGTCCCATTGTTTGAGTGATATACTTTCAGTGAACGTAAACCATATGGTTAATTTGCAATGTTTGTGCACTGTAACATAATGTGCAGGTCTTTCACACTTTAACTTTTATTGCCTGTGTGAATGCAGACACATTAGATAGTGGATTATTTTTAGACAGATTCCAGGAAAGGCTGAGAAAGAAAAGGAGTGGAGTGGTCAAGCACACACCTACTCTGGCATTTGCAGGAGGGACATGGATGCCTAAGATATACATCAAATACTAGGAATAAGGATGTTTGGCACCACTGTTCTGGAAGTTCACTAAAGGGTAAGGAGAAAGTTTAATAAGCTTGGTTTGCCAAATTTTTAGTTATAAAGTGTTGAGAACATGTGTGGCAGTGTGTACCACTTTGGAACATTTTGTAAAGCAACTGCACCTACCTTGCCAGCCAGGCAGCTTATTAGCAAGAAGAACTTATTGCAAGACTTGAATTTTATCATGGGTTGAAGTAAAATTTGTTTTTTTTCTCTTCTATTTGAATTAGGCTATTTTTGGTGACAATTTTTTTAGTAACACTTAGGTCCATATCACACTTTACATCCCAGCTCTGCACAGACAATACACTATCTGATCAAAAGTATTTGAACGCCCATGTGAAACTGTCCTGTAAGTGTCCCTAAGATATACTACTCAGTAGCCGGCGTTAATTTGGCTTATATTACAGTTCTAACCCTGTGGAGGAGACTGTCAACAAAGCATAGGAAAGTTTCCNTGGCCTTTATTACAACTATAACCCTGCGGGGTAAGCTGTTAGCAGGATGTCGAAATACCTGCAGGGGAATGGCCAACCATTCTTCCTGCAGCGCTGTAGCAAGTACAGTAATACCCCGACTTACGCTAACGCATTTTACGCAAATTCGGAGATACGCTGTTTTTCTTTTTGAGCACCCTGCGCCTCGGCTCTCCCACTCCGCCCAGTCAGTATTCGGTTTACGACAGGTTCGAACGTGTTTCGCGTGGAATTGTTTTACGTACGCAGAGCGTTTTATTGTTAACTCTAATTATGTCATCCAAAAGAACAAAAAATGAGTAATTTGAATCAAACAAGAAAAGAAAATCACTATCTTTGGAATGTAAACTGAATATTATCAAAGACTTTGAAGCAAAAATTAAAATTTGTGAATTGGCAAAGAAATTTGACCTACCGGAATCAACAGTCCGAACGATTATAAAAGGTAAAGAAAAAGTTGTGGAAGCTGTGAAAGATTCTCAATCTTTGAATTCAAGCATCATTCGTAAACGTCATGGTATTATCGCTCAGATGGAAACATTGTTAAAATTATGGTGTGATAATCAAGTACGAGTGAAAAATTGTCCTGTTGATCAAAACACTGTGTGCTCTCAAGCTAAGCAGATTTTTGAGAGACTAAGAGAAGAAGCTGGGGAGGCGGCCAAAGATGAAATGTTTAAAGCTAGTAACGGCTGGTTCTGCCGATTCAAAAGTCATTGTAATTGGCATAGCATCGCAGAGTGTGGAGAGGCGGCCGGCGCTGATAAAGAAGCTGCATCTTTCTATCCAGAAAAACTCAAGACAATCATAGAAGGTGGCTACACTAGCCAAACCATATTCAATGTAGACGAAACCTGCCTTTTTTGGAAGAAAATGTCTAAAAGAACTTTTATCGCGCGTGAAGAGAAAACCTTTCCAGGTTTTAAAGCCACCAAAGATCGATTGACAGTGATGGTTGGTGCGAATGCAGCTGGTGATTGTAAGTTGAAACCTCTCTTAGTTTATAGCTCAGAAAATCCAAGAGCCTTAAAAAATTAATCTAAAGCTGGTTTGCCCGCCATTCGTAAGTCTAATGCGAAAGCTTGGGTGACAGGTTCTCTTTAAGACTGGTTTGGCCATCATTTTATTCTTGAAGTCGAACGTTATTGCCAATGAAAAGAAATCCCATTTAAAGTGATACTAATAATTGACAATGCACCAGGTCACCCTCCTGCTACTCTAATTAATTTCGACCCACGGGTGAAAGTTGTATTTTTGCCACCAAACACCACCAGCTTGCTTTAACCGATGGACCAGGGAGTCATTAAAACATTTAAAGCTTACTACACAAGACGATTGTTGGCGCATCTACATGAAGCTATGCGACAAGACAACGAGATTTCTGTCAAAGACTTTTGGAAGCAATTCAACGTTTTAGATGCTGTTAGAATTGTTGGACAATCTTGGAATGAGATTTCACAAAAAACTTTGAATGGCGCCTGGAAAAAACTGTGTCCATTCTTTTTCACCACCGAAACCCCAGGAAAATCAGCGCCAGATCTTGAACAAATTGATAGTGTAATTGAAGAAGTGGTCGATATTGCCAAACAATTTAGAGGTGGATGGTGCTGACGTTCAAGAATTGCTGGATTCACACAATCAAGAGCTGACAATTGACGAGCTTATAGAAATGCGTGAGCATGAGCAAGACATTGAACAAACTGATTCGTTAGACCAAGTTGAATCGGAAAATCAAATGACGATTGCAAACTTAACAGAAAGCCTCAGTTCAATTGAAAAGGGGTTACAAATTTTAGAAAAAATAGACTCCAACGAAGAGTGCATTTCTACTACAAAACGGGGAATAAAAAAGTTATTGGCATGCTACGAGGAAATTTTGCGTGAAAAGAAGAAAAATTTAACTTGTCAGGCGACAATGTTAGAATATATGAAGCCTTCTACGTCAAAATAACTTCGGTTTACGTTTTTTTTATTCGTAACAATGTAAATTGTTTTATTATCTAACATTTTATTAAACATTTTTCTTCTAAATTATTGTTTTCTTTAGACTCTGGTCCCAATTAAACATAATTTATATGTAATTATATGCAAAATTAAACCCCGACTTAAGCGAATTCGACTTACACGGTTATCGCTTGGTCCCACCTATCACGTAAGTCTGGGGTATTACTGTATAAGTCACATAGGTAGTGGAGGTCTGGCATGCAGTCACTGTTCCAGTTCATCTCAGAGATGTTTGATGGGAATGTGGCTGAGGCTCTGGGCTGGCCCATCCATTTCAGGAACCTTATTATCTACAAACCACTCACAAACAGACCGTACTTTGTGGCATAAAGCATTATGATGTCAAAATAACTTTATAGCCTGCCTTTAACATGTCCTGTAGTATTACGAGAGGACCAAGACCCTTCCATGAAAAACACCACCAACTCCAATGAATTTCACAGTGACACTATCAGGACGGCATGTTATTTTCATGTAGCATTTGCCATCCAAACTCTCCCTCATCACTTCAAATTATGCATCTCCAGTCATGCACATTCATTGATAGTGCTCTTTACACCACCAAATGCAGCGCTTCAAGTTTACAGGCGAAATGTGTGGTTTATGTGCAGGTGCCCGAGCTTTGAACCCCAGTCATCTTAACTCCCAGTACACATTCATGGTGCTAGCTGTAAAATTATGGCACTGTAGTATTCAAGGGTGATTGTATCACACGGTGACATGCAATGTTCCTGTACCACCTTTTTCAATGCCAGACAATCTCTGTCTGTCAACACACGTGCCATACCCAGCCATATTTTTTTTGGTGTGGTTGTGCTTTTTTGTTTACACTTCACAATAAAATTGCTTATGGTCAACCTGGGCAGCTTGAGATGGGCGGAAATGGCCCCCAATAGATTGCTTACTGGTAAGGCAACCAATAACTACACCACATTCGAACAAGCTCAACTACTTGCTCCATCCATTCTGCTGGTATCATTTAGCACTGAACATTGAGTCCTCTGCCGCCTTTCATGGTGGCAGCGGCACTTGTAACGACATCTTGGCAAAAAATTACATTTAAAAAAGAGGTATCTGGATACTTTTGACCAGATAGTGTACTTTGAGCGACAGATTAACAGTGAGAAGAGGGGAAGATACTTAGAAGGCTGGCCAAAATGGGTGTTCTGCAGGAGAGGAAGACACTAAAGAGGTGATTGTTGCCCAGTGAAGGCATGGAAGGATGCAGTGTTGTGAGATAGGTTTGGCCTATGTGGTTTGGGTAACTACTACTGTGCACTGGTGCACCTGCTGGCTATGCTTTAAGGACAAGACTTCATTCTATAAATCGTAGTTGGCAATACAAATTTTATGAGTTTTTAAATGTGGAAATAAAAAATTCAACTAAGCAGAGACTCAATTATACTTCATTAATCAAGGATAGGAAACTGCAAATATCAAGAGCCACAATAATATACACTGGAGAGAAAAAAAAACTGGTATACGCAATGCGATCGGCAGCGCCTATATAAGACAACAAGCGCATGACAAAGTTGCTAGATCGGTTACTGCTGATACAATGGCAGCTTATTAAGATTTAAGTGAGTTTGAACGTGGTGTTATAGTCGGCGCACGAGAGATGGGACATAGCATCTCCGAGGTACAGATAAAATTTGGATTTTTGCGTAAGACACTTTCACGAGTGTACTATGAATATCAGGAATCTGGTAAAACATCAAATCTTCGACATAGCTGCGGCTGGAAAAAGATCGTGAACGAACGGGACAAACGACGACTGACGAGAATCATTAAATGTGACAGATGTGCAACCCTTTCTCAAATTGGCACAGATTTCAATGCTGGGCCATCAACAAGTGCCAGCGAGCGAACTATTCAACGGACCATCATTGATATGGGCTTTCGGAGCCGAAGGCCCACTCGTGTACCATTGTTGACTGCACGACACAAAGCTATAAGACTCGCCTGGGCCCGCCAACACCACCATTGGACTGTTGATGACTGGAAACACGTTGCCTGGTCTGACGAGTCTCGTTTCCAATTGTATCGGGTGGATGGACGTGTACGGGTATGGAGACATCCTCATGAATCCATGGACCCTACATGTCAACAGGGGACTGTTAAAGCTGGTGGAGGCTCTGTCATGGTATGGGGCGTGTGCAGTTGGCGTGAAATGGGACCCCTGATATGTCTGGATATGACTCCGACAAGTTAAAGATACGTAAGCATCCTGTCCGATCGCCTGCACCCATTAATGTCCATTGTGCATTCCGACGGACATGGACAATTCCAGCAGGACAATGCGACACCCCACACGTCGAGAGTTCCTACCGAGTGGCTCCAGGAACACTCTTCTGACTTTAGATACTTCCATTGGCCATCTAAATCACCAGACATGAACATTATTGAGCATATCTGGGATGCCTTGCGATGTGCTGTTCAGAAGAGATCTCCACCGCCTCGCACTCCTATGGATTTGTGGACTGCCCTGCAGGATTCATGGTGTGAAATGCCTCCTGCATACCTTCAGAAATTAGTAGAGTCCATGCCACGTCGTCTTACGGCACTTCTGCATGCTCGCGGGGGCTCTACATGATATTAGGCAGGTGTACCAGTTTATTTGGCTCTTCAGTGTACAATTGAGATGATATGGATGTTGTTGAAGGTTCTCACCATTAATAACTGTGTTTCAAAATTACTTAAAATGGTACATAATCACATGTGTCTAATAATACAGTTAAGATCACTTAATGTTGTCTACTGTAATGTAAATTAATTTTGAGCTCGCATTTCCTTCATAAACAAGGCTTAATTTTCAAAACACATCAAATAGCATCACGTATCTGTGAAACAAAATTAACAAAATGGCTCAGAAAATTATATATATTATACTAGTGATGTAACGATTCCACTTTTTCTCGATTCTCGATGCCGATACCACTCTCAATTCTCGATTCCAAAAATCGTGATTCCTTTAGTTACAGACAATCACTTTACAGAACTAAATACTGTATAGCAGGATGTGAAATTTAATTATTTAAACTAGGCCTACATTAGGAGTATTACTAATATAAATAATATAATACTTGAACAGTGGGAGCATATTCATTTGAAAATACAAAAAGTCCGCGAGGCATATGAAATAGTATAAACAGGTATTGAAAACATACATCTTACCAAATAACGACGTTCTAAAGTAACACATGCATATCACACTAAGATCAACTTTCAAACTCATAGATTTTTCTGTAAAAAGACTAGCATCTTCACTCTCTCTGGGTCCAAACGATTCCTTTTTTTGTCCGTTATAAGCCGAGCGGTGCAAAAAGTCTTTCTGAAAACACAGTTGCTGCATGTGTTATAAGATGTTTTCTCAGTCTGGGCAAGTTTTGTTTGTTCTTCCAGTAATTAAGAACATCAGTATCAGGAAGTGCAAGAGGCTCCTGTAGGTATGTTTCAACTTCATCAACTGCTGATGAAGCACATGCAGCTTGTGAAGAGTTATTTTTCATAATGCCAGAATACAGGTTCCACATGGGATGTGAACCTGACCCTGCTGCTTTTTCCACAGTTTCTGCAGGCTGGAATCAGAAAATCAAAATTACATGTAATAATGTTAATGAACGACAATAGTATGAATTTTAATACATTAATTTATTTAGAACTTACATACCTGTTTCTCATCTTCTGCACAATTGCTTTGAAAAACTATTTTCTCTGCTTCTTGCTGCAGAGAAATCTTTGCAGTGTCTAGAAAACTTCTGTTTGAGAAAACCTTGCCCTGAAAACAGGGATCTAGCAGAGTAGCAGCTGTGTAAAGCCAGATTTCTTCCCCTTGCCCACAGCGCATCTTCAAGGATGCTAGTAAATCATTTACCATGCCTTGTAAGCCAAAACCAGCTGGTGGTGGCACTTGCAACTGTTGAATTATGCTGTTTATTATCGGAATTACTTCCGAAATGCACACATTACTTGAGCTGACAATGAATGCAGCTTTATCGAATAATTGAAGAATTTCTGATATGTGCTTCATTAGTTCCCACTAAGAAGAAAGTTGGGTTGACAGTTTTAGATCTGACGAAGCAAGTACCACTGCCTGCTTTTGCTCGATAAGTCTGTCTATCATGTGCATGGTTGAATTCCATCAAGTAGGTTTGTCTTGTACAAGTCGATGGGCCTTACATNATGGTTGAATTCCATTGTGTAGGTTCGTCTTGTACAAGTCACTGGGCCTTACATCCCACTAAAGTTTGGACTTTCTTTAAAACTTTGCAAGCTTGTGAAGAATGCTTGAAACTGCTTACTATGCGCCTGCACACTGCGACAAGATTAGTCACAAGTTTGGCATTGAGGAGGCCATCTTTAACTACAAGCTGCAGTGCCAGACAAGGTAAATAGCAGAAACCTGTCTTTTCTAGACCGAGTATCAAATTTCTTGCATTGTCTCTTAACACAGCCACGACCTTGTCACTTAAGTGCCATTCCCTAATAACTGTGGTCATAAAGGTTGATATGTTATCAACGGTATGAATGATTTCTGGGAAGGGTACAACCTCAAGAGCTAAGTGATGTAAACAGTAACTGCTGTCTGCAAAGTGAGCTGTTAGACTCGTGTAGTCATCATTACATGATGAAATCCACATCAGTTGTGAAGCTTACATAGTCTGCATCGTGTAGTAAACTTTCCACCTTGGCTTTAGTTTCGTTGTACATTTCTGGAATCACTTTTGTAGCAACGTAATTCCTTGATGGAATAGTGTACCGTGGCTGCAAGTGTTTCACTAGAGCTCTGAAACCTGTGTCCTCCACAATGGAAAAAGGCTGTAAATACCAGCAAATAATTTTTCCAATTTGCAAAGTTATGTCCTTTGCACGGTGATCACCGGGTTTAAAAACTGCTTGTCTCTCAAACATTGATGTGACAGTTTGTTGAGATGAACGCACATACATGGGTTTAGTTTTTAAATCTTCATCATAATCTGTCCCTTGATTTGAGAATGATGTGTCCTCTCTAGGATATGAAACCAAAGTTGCAGCATTTAAATTTACATTCAAAGATGAAAGTCCAGATGTTGAAGGGCCATCTTCTGTTGGTTTTACATCAATTTTTCGTTTTTTCACCAGGCAGGCAGAATGCTGCGACTCGAGATGTTTTCGCAGGTTGCTTGTAGTACGACTCTTACCACCTCTAGATATTTTTTTAGAACATATGTTGCATACCGCAAAACTTTCATCCATGCAGTTAATTCTAAAATAATTCTAAACTTCACTTGCCATGATAAATGTTCACAAACACATTAAATTATTAAAAGGTTTCGAAGAATAGCACAGTAAAAACACATTACGTTTTACAACAAAAAAAAAATAATATTTTTGTCACATGCAACTGATAGGCACAATAACTGTAGGACGTAGATTCATAGTACTATAACAGGCTGGTGTTTACCATAAACAAAACATAGCGGACCGGGATTGGAAATTTGAGCAAGAAAAATTTCGGGAGGGACTGAAAATAAATTTTCCCGCAGGAAAAGGGCGAGATTGGGAATATATCATTACTAAATAAAGAAAATCCCCATTATTGCCTCTACATATAAAGGCATTTCGCAAACATTTTATTTGGAAGACAGATAAATTACACTGCTCATTTTTTAAAACGATTGTATGGAAATATTTTTCTTGTTATAATCAAACGCATGTATTTTGTTTTTTTAATGATGTGGTTTGTTTGCTTCTATACTATCAGCGCTGCCGCCATATTAAGCGAACGTGCTAGTAGACTAGTAAACAATCATGGCAGACGCCAGATGGTCGTTCCAAAGCCGTAAGATGTCGAGAAACTTAGTTTCCTTTTCCGATAACACTTTTTTTTCTCGGAAATATTACAACGGTACAAATATAATTTCTTCTCGTTCCTTACAAAGTCATAACGTAAACAGTGAAGTGTGCACACGTAATTTACGACGTTGTGAATGAAGAAACGTCATATCAAAGCCACAAGAAGGCACAGCGCAAATGTGAATATTCCACGAGTGTAATAAAAAGTTAGTTTCTGTTGTATGCAAATTAATAAAGTGCTATGTTCTTTATATAAATCCTTTGTTGTAGAAACGTTGCAATCATCTGCTATGTGGTAGGTTTTTAAGCACTTTTTTATTCAAGCGAGTAAAGTATAGATCACGCAAAAAGTGAGGCCGTGTTCGAATTAGCACTTTTAGTTTACTGAAAGGTCACGCGACCTGAATTAGTTGACAAAATAATGACGCACTTGGTACATTAGCATTTATTTAATTTTTAGTATGTAACAAAACTTGCTAAAATACTAAACTAACAAATCGCGACCATCTTTAAATAAGTGATTGTCGACGGCGACCGAACTGAAGCTTCTAAATAACTAATATATTAAATGGTGAATTCGAACACGGCCAGCATAGTTTTATTTTCAGATTATTTCCGCATCTAATTTTTTCACGCACAAAATAATTTTCCAAGAGTGATTCAATTATTGGCCTAAATCAAGTAATTTTAAACCGTTTTGGAGAGGTGATAGGTTATCTGTTTGTAGTAATTGGTTTTTAATGCTTCGATTCTTGGTCTTCAGATACTCGATTCTTCAAGAATCGAGGGTATCGAGGAATCAAATTTGACAGCACTATTATATATCATATTTAGCAAATTCAGCATACACACATAATATAATGTGCCAATAACATTATCAAAATAACAAAAGTAATCCAAACTAGGCTGGCAAAAACATTTTCTTTTACTGGTACAATCATTAACGAACAAAAGAACTCGGGAGTTGGGGGGGAAACCAAACTTTGCCACAAAATGTTCTAAAGAACAAGAAAAAAAGAGAAAAGGGAAAGAGTGACTTATAAAAAAAATGACAAACTGACAATCTCACCTGGGTAGGGTCCTGCTGGTTACTGAGGTATGGCAAAATCATGAGAGGTCATCATTGGATCTGAAAGTGTCTGCAGGATCCCAAGTTAAGAAAAGAAAATGTGTTCCTGATGTCCCAGAATCTAAGAGGGTGATTGATGTTCCAATGGAAATACATGGATGAAGAAATGGCACCCCAAAACAAGGGGGTTCGAGGATCATAATCAGACAGCAAATATGTGTTCTTTCATTTAACCCTGGGTTCTGTGTCTGGGAACAACTAATAGATCCCTGAATAACAGCTTGGAGGTTGAAAGTGTCTGTGGCTATTTGCAGTAACATTAGCCAGTAGGCAAGGGTGGCATACATGGGTGTCAGTGGCACTAGACCCCCTGTCCCGTGGGTACCCCTCAATAGCCCTAAAGTCACTTGACCTAAAAATATTTTACGGCTAGTGACTTTAGGGCTACTGGCTAATCACAGTCTCACATGCTGAGATAGAAACTGCGCAAATATGTATTTTTTTGGGTGTTAGTTTATCTCCTTTTGAAAGCACCGTTTTCCATCCATCTGCTACATCACTTTTAATCTTGCGTGTACTTGCACCAACGCCTAATAGGACTCGCTTGTATGTACATGTCTGCTCATTTAGCCATTAAAATGTATGGAAAACATATGTTTAGTGTAAATATTCACATAGTTCTGTAACGGAATGCTTTGGAAAAAATCATGATTTTTTGCAGTTACATTATACAAAAGTAATACCAATATTTATTAAATTTAATACTTATATCGGCCGTAAATAAATATTTTTGATCTGCCACTGACTTAGTGCCATAGCAAAAGCATTGCTGGGAACACTTTTATTTTCTATAGTATCATTTTAACCACAAACTGTAGATGGTATGGACTTAAAAAATTACGATACAAAGTAAAAATACTTGTACTAAACCTATAGAGTAATTTTGCGACATACACGCAATGTTGGGTAAAATTAATTATTTTGTTAAGAGCTGTAAAAAGTCCGACCCATGGCCTTAAGGTTCCATCATCCGGCTCGTCAACCTACCTTCTTTTGCTGCATTTGTTGTGCATTGGCTGCTTGATGTCTAATTACATACATTCTTTTATTGTACTTGACTAGCTATTATTCCAGCAATCCAACAAGATTACACTGTACCTGTCTAAATATCTCTAATAAGTTAATTGATTCTGATAGATTTTTAAATGCTCTACAACTTTTATCTGAAACATTTTCCCATATTTCATGCCATTTGAATTTAAATACCTGACATATTGCAACTCATAAAGAAATTGAAAATAAAGTTAAACGTACATACTCAGTATGCAAGTAAATTCAATAACAAAGCATTTTGGGTGGCGCAGGGGATAGGGGGAGAGAATAGCTCAAAATACAGCATAGCTTGCATGCTACAATTGGGATAAAACCTAATATTGCAGTTTTATTTTTCAAAATGGCAGAAAACACTATGCAGGATTTTTGGGACCTTTTTTGGGGACATTCAAGATATGCAATCTAAAACATTAGTGAAGGTTTCTCATTGTCTTAAGTTTTTTTTGTCTGGGTCAAAATCTACTTGCACTGTACTACACGTGGAAATTTTGCTGTGCGATGCTGCTGGTTGGTGGGTTTTCCCTGCAATCTCCCACTTCCTCTACCTTTGTATTCCAGCGCTGCTGCATATCTACCTCGCTTCACCCTCATTAGGTCTTAAGAACTTTTTCTTATTTCATTTGCTGAAAATACAAAAGTTTATACCAAATATTAACAAAACAGTCAAATTTGTGACAATTGTGGATACTATGAATCCAGTATTGAAACCATATTTAATTGAGGGAAACACTGAACTACATATCTATAAAACATAAGCTTGACCTGCAAAAATAATCCCGAAACACAGCTGTACAAATTATACTTTTGAAACAGCAGGACCCTACATGAAGTACTCATAAGAGGAATGATGACGTAATCAGGAAAATTAAAACAATATTTGTGGAAAACACCACATTTCCTCAAAAATACCTACCCAACCTGAATCAGCCCTTAGTTTATTAAACATCTGCAGAATTTCTGCTACACATTTCTCTGACAGCCACAGAAATCCAAAATTCAAACATGGTTCAGATTAAATAGGAAACTTGATAATAGTTATGCAAAGAAAATATGTAAGATACTCTATATTAAATTTTTACAAATAAATCACTTACTTCGATAAAATATGTACAATTCCAAATGGAAGAGAAATAAAATTGACAACAATGAAACACTTTATTGTGAACCATAATTGAAAACAGTAAGTAAGTGAAAATGCATCTTCACCAACTTCCTTGGTTCACTGGCAATGTAAAACTTTCAAAAATTGTAATAAATATATTTTGCTTCAAAATTTTTTTATTTAAAAAGTTATTTCCTTACTAGTACTTTAAAATATAAATAAGAATACATTTAACAATGTAGGAACAATGAAACATTGGTCAGGTATATTTTGAAGCCTGCATGTATAGAAATGTGTCTGCTCATTTCATGTGAACTTTGGCTCCATAATACGTGGCTCTGTCCAGTGAAGATCACACATCTGGGTGGTGGTGTTTGTTTGCACTGTCAGAGGAGAAATGTTTATAAGCCAGACTAAAAATAACGCATGTTACTGGGGGCCACTAGGAAAGATGTTGTCATCATAATCTTTATACATGACTTAAAAGTTAAAGGTACATGAATAATGTTTACTTATGGCCACTTTCAAAAGTCTTAACTTCAGTTATAAAGTGATTTCCTCATATATCCTTCAAATGATTTTGACATCCTCATAACCACTGAAAAATGGAAAACACCAATAGGAAAATGATTGGATACAAAGAGCCTTTGTGTCACGCAATTACTACATATTTGGACTGTTTTTGTTTGAGTTGTTGAATCTGCTTTTCCAGTTCTATTACTTGGGATGTAATAACAGTTTCTTTATTAGAAACTGCTTCTTTAACTTTTTTCTGAATTGTGCCAAGAGCATTTTGATAACCATCTCTGATTCTTTCATATTCTTTCATCAAATGTATTTCTTTCTCTTCAGCAAATTTCTTGTATTTTGCTGCTTTCATTCGAGCAGCATTATATTTTACCACACATTCTGCATACTTCCTGCTGAGCTCGTCATTACTCTTGCGGAGAGTTTGGACTTCACGTGTGCAGTTTGAGACCAGTTCCGAAACTTTATTTCTAATATTCTCCAATTGCTTTTCTTTCAGTTCCAGACATGATTTTAAAGTAGCAATTTGTTTTTCTTGCTTATTAATGCTATTTTTCTTCATGGAAGACTTTAACTCAGTCAATTCATTTGCCAAGAACTTGATATTTTTGCTCGTATCACTGGCTGTTTGCAGTCTTACTTTTTCATCATCAATCACTTGCTTCAAAACATCCAACTCACGAGTCTTCAAAACAATCAAATCTTGTAATGATGCTAATTCCTTGGCAGCTGCAAATTCACACTCCTGCAGAGTTAACTTGTGCTTGGCTTCTATGCTAAGGATCTCTCTTGCAAAATAATTAACAGTTTCCTGCTTAATTTTCTCTTGTTGTTCCTGCATTTCTGACTGATATTTTAACTTCAAAGCCTCCAGCTCAGCAGCATGAAGTTTGGCACACACTGTTCTGCTGGCTTCCACATCTTCACAGATGTATATTGGAGACGTACTTACATCTTTCAAAGATGTACGGATTGCACCCATTACCAAATTTTGTTCCGACATTGATTTCTCCTGCAACAAGATAACAACCAAGCACATTTAATATTTTCACATACCTTTTCCAATGACACAGAATACACTAAATTTAGCTATGATAATTTTTTTTAACAGAAACAAATTTGTGTGCAAAAATTTAAATGGGAAATTTTTAGGAAATTATCATCCACTGAAATATTTATAGCTGTCTGTGCGAGTATGGCTACCTGGAAAATATGACAAGTATCTAGTAAACTCATTTGCAAAAAAAATTGATCACACTGAAGGCGCCATCACATGGGAACGTAAGCGGATACAGGCACAAGACATGGTAGTATGTATACAGAAAAAAATCAAAATATTGTATCAAACGAAGCATATATCACAGGGGACCAACACATGCAGGATGCACTTAGTAGACATGTGCCAATCGAGATCTGCACATACCGATATTGCCGATATTTGAGTGTATCGGATTGTATTCAATCCACGAGTGAAGAGATTCGGGCAGCTTTTAACAGCGAGGTCTTGAGAGTTCAGGATCAGTAGTGGCCAAATTAAATTTGACGATATTGTGAAAGCATAAAACAACTCTTATTATTTGCATGTTCGCAGGCATCTTAAAGAGTTTCTTTGTATTTTTCACACAAAATATACAAATAAGTGGCCAAATAAGTTTACCATATGTATCTTACCAAACTCAGTAACTTTTGGCCTCAGTTTTTTGTATTTAAAAACAACATGGCTCGGCTTGACCTAGCATGGCAACATGATTTTCTTAAATGTGAATACTAAAAGCATAAAAATATATTGAACACATCTTTCGTACACTAAATACAGCAGAGTTATAACAGGTTATCACCAAAATTTGGCACTGTGTGGTGAATTTAATATTTATTCTAAAAAAGATAATGTTTTTAATTTCATTAAACACAATATTATTTTACTGTTTATGTATATAACCGGCAATGTAGTTCGAGAAACTACTGCTTGTGTAGTTCACATTTCTCCAACCGATGGCTCTCAAGCATGTTCGAAAATTCAGCACTCACATCTGTGGTTTTGGTAACAGACAGGTTGGAAGCATTTCCAACAAAAGGTTTGTGTTCATAAGCGAGAAAACTAAAGATAGCTTGACTTTGGGCGGGATCAAGCTAAAAAGCTAACTCCTTTTAAAAGTGCCTAGTATTGAACAGTATGAAAACCAACAAGATCTCTGACTTGTTAATCAAGAAATGTTTCTGCTGGAAGAAAATAAAATTATACATTGTTCAAGCAATCATTTTATGCATCCAAGTAAAAGTTGATGGTATGTATATAAATTTACGTATACAAAACACTTTGCCATTTCAACATTGGCAAAAACATTTAACATAATCTAAATATTTAGTTATATTTAGATTTTTTTGTATCGACAAGGGATGGGCCTATATGAAAATGCAATATCGGCAGATTGGTGGATCGGCTCAACTCTAGCACTTAGTATGGTGTTGGACCACCTGTAGCATGCGGACACAGGCGGTGATATGGTCAGGTATGGAGGCATACGGATGTTGGATAATCTTCTGAGAAAGATCCTTCCACAGCTGGTGCAACTGACCCTCCAAATCTGCCGTAATTGCTGCTGGCCATAGTTACCGTCCAATCTGGTTCCAAACATTCACAATGGGCGCGAAGCATTCTGACATCATGAAGGCAGGCCAGAAATATCCTTGCTGTGTGAAACCTGGCACCATACTGCTGGGAAACGGGGTTGTCAAGGTGCACTAGGAAGGGGAGCGCACATGTTCGCAGAATTTCCTGGATGTATCACCGCACCATCAGCAACACTTGTGAGTGCTTGGAGCCTGTCGCTCAATGAAACAACCATCTCTGCTGGTGGTTTGCTGGGATCGACCAGAGCCTTCTCAACGGGTGTGCGTACCCTCCTGTTCCTACTGCATCTAACACCGACTGACAGTGTGGGCAGAATGGTTCAAGTGGCGAGCAATGTGCCAAAAGTCCAACTAATGATGCTGTCTCTCTGAAACTCATCCAACTGAGCAAAGACTTGTTGAATGTGCCACTGGAGAATGCTGTGTGTTCATTGAACTTGGCTGTATGGCTCACACTGCTACTAAGGCCTTGTTCGGTGTCTTGCATCTCTGAATGGTAGAGGGACATGTATACCCCCTAATCGCACATCCACACAAGCAAACTGCATTAAACGCAAATGGGACACATGCCAGGCTACGAAAATACTGTGTGGCGATCTTTGTTGTACTCATGTGATTAGTTCATGGTGATCATTTTTTTTTTGGAAATTAGTGTATTTACATATGTATAAAATAGATTTTTGGGCCATGAGCAACACCGGGATCAATTTTAAGAACAGAAAAAAAAATTCCCTCCCCCGCACCCCAAAAGACAATACAAGGTATTGTGAAAAATATGAGAAAAAAATGGCATGTGCCAAAATAATACATTCAAACTACAATGCCAAATTACAATGTACACAAATTTTAATACTATATGCAGATAAATTTATATGGATATGGAACTGTAAATAAAGTGTTATGCTTCTATGCTCTTTAGAGTTTCATTGTAAAAATTATAGTGCAGATACAAATTCATGAATACCAACTAGTTCATTCACGGTTTCTTCGGATGTTTTGAAATAAACCTTTGAAAAATCACCCTAGGAGTAACATGTTAACCTGTTTTTAAACAACTTGTATACCACAAGTATATAACACTGATTAACTTTAAAAGTATTATATTTTTGAAAAATGAAACTTTAACTTAGTATCTTCTATAACTTGTAATAATTATTTCGTATTCAATACGAACTAAAAACAGTGAGAGCAGCGATGTTTTGGCAACGGCTAGTAAGAAAATTATACATATTTCCAATTTTTACAGATTTCATACTTATTACATCAAAACTAATGATTTTTGAATGTGCAATTTACAACTGAAAAGAGATGTTAATGTTTGAATACTTATTATAATATATCTAGATGTAATGGCGGGAAGGCTACAAATCAGAAGTTGCCAGCAGTGGCAGCAGGCGAGTGACAACATGGCATGGCGTGTTGCTGTTGCTCAACAAAGTGTTGAATTTTTCTTGCTCCGAAAAATACTTCAAACTACCACCTCAAGTTTGTACACTTTTTTTAACCATCTTAGGCAAGTTACAATTTTGTGATAAGCCAGTGTTCCCATGGCAGTAATAAATATACTGTAGCGTGTGTCGTGACTGCTACTTGTGAAAAAGTGTGACTGTATCGTTGTCTTTACGCTGGCCTGGTGTGTGTGAGATTGCAAATATTGGACGTGCAAAATTTATATGTTTTGACAGTGAACTGTTTTTATGACAAAGTTAATTATTTCAAAGTCATGTCTTGTTATTTATCAGAACGTAACTTCGCCCTAGGTGTTTCAAACACAATTGTGTAACGTGCTCACGTTTTTGTGATTTGAATGTTTGCCACAATCTCAAAAAATTACTAAGCTCAATTAGAAAATTTTCAACAAATAATTAACTAAACCAAGTAAAAACTAAATTTCTATGCAAAAAAATATGAGCGGAATAAAATTTACGGTAGGCCTATTTGTGTGCATATTTACAACTATCTTTTAAGTTTGTTGCTGTTACATACAAAAAATAAGCGACACGAGTTGAGTGTTTGAATTTACTGTTTCTTTCGTTGCACTGGTTGCTGCTTCGTTTTAATATTTATTCCAACTAAGGCAATCCTTTTAACGAAGTAACCCAACACACATCAACAACAAGAGGTTAAATAATACAGTTCTTTCCCCCACAGTTGTAACAGGGTTAAACACAGTCGCTGCAAAATATTAACAATGTAAAATAATAACTGTAGGAACTATCGTCAATACAGACATTGTTACAAAATCATAAAACTAAAATAAATATGG
This sequence comes from Clitarchus hookeri, assembly GCA_002778355.1. NCBI lineage: Eukaryota > Metazoa > Arthropoda > Insecta > Phasmatodea > Phasmatidae > Clitarchus > Clitarchus hookeri. Next base: position 294,826 of record NQII01001589.1, on the reverse strand, counting down.
TTATAGGACTAAATTGTAAATATTCATATGTAATGGTTTTTGAAATATGACTGGATTCTTTATAAAAAAAAAAAAAAAAAACACCCAGTTAAAACATAGCAGTCGCATGGCAGTGTTTATGTTTAGGTGTAGCAGAAGGATTCGTAATCAGTGACCAAAAGAAGAAATTTAGCAGGGGTTCAGAAAAGAGTGAAGTAACAGTGAATGGACTAAATTATGTTAAATAAATACAATAATAGCTCAGGCGAGTTCAAATACGCCAGAAGTGTTAATATGTCTTGAATTTTGACCTTTCTTTTATCATTTAATTAGTAGTCAAGAATGGTACAACAGTTTGCTGAACATATCTCACAAATGGGTGCACTTTCATGTCATCCAGTGTGTGGTAACATGCCATAAATGAAATCAAAAATGTTCAATACCCAAAAGCCTGTATCATCTGATGCATGAGCAAGTGAATATGAAAATGATGTTGGCAATTCTGACAGCTCTTCGAACAAACAACAGACCATGTAGAAATACACGGAGATCAATAGTGTTTGTAGACAAATAATAACTTCATTTGATTTTACATGGTGGCAAAACACCAGGTATTAGGGAAAAACAAAACTTTTTCCTAAAATTGTAAAATGTAAATGTTTCAAATAAAATGTGAATTTACCGGTACCTATGTGTATATATATATTTTTTGCTAGACGAAATGAAAGCTATTCTGCTTTCTAACCAGCATTGTTGTGGCCATTATGCAGATAGTTATAACAGACATCACACACAAGTCGCATGTGGGAATTGTGCTGAACGATGCATCTGGTCGACGAGTTTTCTCGGGGATCTGCCATTTCCCCTTCCCCTTTATTTCGGCGCTGCTCCATACTCACCTCAATCACCCTCATTGACTCTCAAGACCTCGCTGTTAAGAGCCGCCCAAATTTCTTCACTCACTCACTTACCCTTCTTGCTCTTGGTACAGCCTTAATGCCATTGCCAGTATCACGTCGTAAAATTCTGACTTAAAAGCAGTACAGATCCTTGTTCAATGCAGTTTCCAAATGTCAAAAGTAAATTTCATAAACCAGAAAATATTTTCCATTCCTGTACATTTTCCGGGCATTTCCTGCAGCATTAAAAATATTGTACGTTTCTGCTTTTCCCACATTTCCTGATTGCTGGACACCCTGACTATCAAAGAAACCTTGTTAGACTCACTTGGTGACTCATTCAGAGAGCAGTTTACATGGGCTTATACAGCCCATGTCTCCAAGGGTACTCATCAATACTTCAGCATTTCAAGGGAGGTATTGTTCACATGTCTGAGCCACTGGCTTGGAGTTGAAGGTTCATGGATAAGACAGAATACAATCTTTATGAGATGGACTCTGAACACTATCTTGTCAGTGGTCTGTAGGGCTAGGGACTTGAATGATCCATAAGTAGGTTGACTGTAGACCTTGTCAAATGTTTTTCCCAACTCTCCTCTGGAGAAAACCCTGCTTGTGTCTACTGTAGTACCCATTTCTGCTGATAGTGGGCAAAATGTTTAAGTTTCCTCTGATATGGGTGGTAGGTCTACATGGGCCCTCGATGGATTGGGACTGGATAGCGGGATGTTTGCTGGGGATGAATCTGACCCAGTAGCTTGCTCAGGTCCCTGTATGCATTCTGCCACCGTTCCATATTCACCACGTTTCAGCCTTACTGGCACCCAAGACCTTGCTGTTAAGTGCCAACCAAAACCTCTTTACTCCACTGATGCAGCGGACATGTCCCATAGTTAAGTAACAGCCTTAGTGGAAGTTCTGGGCAGTGCGGAAGTGACAAATGGTATGGTCATATATTTTGCCAGAGATGGTCACTAACTAAAATCTCGCAGGGAGGGGTGAATAGTCCTGTAGGTTTGGCAGGTTCTTAAGGATCCTACACACTAGAGGTATGCAATGTGATGGCCATGCAATGAGGGACATGTTGCCAAGTCAAAAGTAATGTAATGCAATGGACATGCACACACTACTGCCATACAATAAATGCCGTGCTGCTGCAATGCTCTTGGGGGCAACTAAGCATTAGAAAACTGCATGGCATGGCTGTAATGTGCAATAGGAAACAATGTGAAGACACAAGGCATGTGATGTTCAATGTCTCTCCGTCAACAGGTGAGGTCGTAGCTTACCGTCAGTTGACTTAAGAAATAACAGCCATTTTGGAAAGAATTAAGAGCTGTGTGTATTGTGTAAAGTCAAAGAAGCAAATTTGTATGAAAACATTGATATTATATGACACTGTTTAGTCATGTGGCACTCTGCAAAGGAAATGGTGGAAAAGTTAATAATTAGTGTCCAGGAATATCACAAGCTGTAATGATGTATTTGATGCAAACCAGCATAATACACATGGGAGAAAAAATATCTGGCAGGAAATTAGAAAGAAGATCATAAAAGGTATAAAGCTAAAAGGGTTATTTTCGCTAGTCAGACATACAATGGCTATTATGGAATGATGCTCATCACCTGAGACTGAACCATCTGTAATGGGCAACATGAAAATTTAATAAATATGGTTGAAATTTACTGGAAATCATAGTAGAATGAGCCACTCAACTGAGGTTTGGTAGTTGTGTTTGCCATCGAAAGCACCTGCACAGTTAGGATATTGCCACTTTCTTCTTAAGAATTTTTCAAAATGTTCCCAATACTCCATTTTTAGTGTAGGTAGTACAATGGGTTATAATCTGGCCCATATAATGTCAAAAACAATATCTACAATACTTCTAAGAGTGCTTTCAACAAGTTTATAGCTAAATGCTATAGTGAAGAATTCATCACCAGTATCAGAATTAATTGATAATTTTCCCTAACACCAATTATATTTGTGAGAAATTAATACATGTAAAGCTAATTTGTGTGGTAGATTCCCCTGACACATTTATTCCATAAGTGCTCCCTCCTAATCTCATCAGCTACTTGTGAATACATGGCACACAGCCTTGCCCCTTTGCAGTCTTGCACACCCATGAAGATCTGTCCACTTACAGATGTATTGTGATATATTTAAATATACCCCTGTATTGGGTGAGTTATTTAATATCATCTTATAATTACTGTCTGTGCAGATGAAAAGTGTAAGAAGAAATGGCAGAAAATTAAAGAGGGTTACAGGAGAAACTCAAAAGCCATGGAAACTCAGAGTGGCCAAGGGACTCCAGCACTCAAGCATACAATTGAAGTATTTTAAACCATACTTTTGCCAACAGCCCCATTAAACAAATTTCCCAAATTCCTCACTACCAGATGCAGATTCTAATACTGAGAACAGTATTAATGTTCTGGACACTGCTTATGACTCTGTAACTACAGAAAGTGAAGCACATCTAGAGTAACTTCCACCCGAGGAATATTTGAGTAATATTGTCCATTTAATGTAAGTACGGCAAATTATGACAGACAGTGTGACCAACCTACACAGTCTGTAAACAGTAAATGCTTTCATTTGACGCTATTCCCCACCTGTGTGATACAGAGTGGGGAATATTCCCCGCACATATTCCCAGCACTTTTGCGGGAATTACACATACTTTCTCGGCACAAGGTGCAGAGAATTACCTCATACGTTATTGACCCTGCGAGTTCTGGGCCTGAAGGGTTGGTTACGATGCTCTGGCTACGTTTCCGACGGCTTGGCGGAACACTAGGCGACAGGACACGTCCCTGAGTGGCGATGTGGGTACTTATCTGTATTTTTTGCTGTGTTGTTTTTGCGGCAGTGATGAGGTCTGGTGAGTTGGGTGGCCCTGTTACAGGCCCTTGGACTGGCTGTTGTTAGCGTGCTGCCCTCAGCTGGCTTCCCCCTTCGGCGTTGGCTAACTAACTCCCACGCCCCAGCGGGGGACTCTTGGTGGGCCCCTACCCCGGCTCTCGGCGCGGGGTTGCACTGGACTACTCCCACTTGCTCGACGTGGTGCTCCTCGTTGAAGTTCACCATTCGACTCCGCCTTCTCGGCACGGGATTGTAACTGACTCTGCTGACATCCGTGCTCCGGCTCCCAATGCCTGACGCCATGCGCGTCCCGGTGTGGCACTTCCGAGCACTGTGCCACCTGCCGCTCGTCGCTTTCCGGTGACAGGATGTCACTGACTGACTATCTCTGCAAACTGACTCTTGCCTGGCGCCCTGTGGCACGGGAAATTACTGGTAGTCTGTTCCGATATGACTGACCCCTTAACACTGTCTCTGGGCGACTCTGCCAGGGCCCAACCCCCGGCCTCGGTGTGCGATATCACTCACCTGACTGTCGCACTGATGCACTGGTTCGACTGACTATTCTGACGTGGGGCTTTGACGGGCCCCCGCCCGATGCCTTCCGGCGCGGGATAGCACTGACTGACGTAATTAACGTGTTTAACTCGGCCGGGGGTCCAATCTCCCTGGCCTTGGTTAACTGCTACACAGACTTCCTCTCTCGGTGATGCAACTGACGTAACAAACCCCCCCCTCGTCTCACAAATTGGCTTTTAAACTATTTCCATCCCCCCTTAGAACCTTACACGTGTCTTCCCTTGTTAGAGGAAGAGGAAAGGGGGCGGTGCTGAACAAAGGCTACTTCCTACACGTGCCACCGCTCTTGCAGGTGGAGGAAGAACGGGGTGACCTGCGGTGCCCCTGACAAACCCTGTCAGCTGTTTCTGCGGCGCGTGTCCAAATTGCCACGCGGTTTGCCGAGAGAAGGGGGGTGGNGGGCCTTTGCAGGAGGGGGTGGGGTATGGTGTGTGTTGTGACAGCTGAGCTTCTACGTTGAATATGGCACGCGTCACATTTGCAAAGTATTGTATCAGTTGATGAGTTGTTGCAGGATGTATGTTGTTATGTTGGCAATCTTGATGATGACTATGGAAGAAAAACATACTCAAAACTTAAAGTTGTAATTTAGAAATTTAATTGTACTTACAACATTTGTGGTTCAAATTACATTTTCAAAGTAACTTAAAATTGTTTTGAGTTTTAAGAGAATTGGCTTTAAAGCATAGTTTGTTGCATATGCCTTTTTAGTGCCTTTTATTGCGTTAAATGTAATATTATCAGAACGTTCTTTGTGCTTTGTAAAAGGGCTTGGTCTGCCATTTTATACAACCACCACGAAGCACCAAAAATATATTATTTACATTCTGAAGTGTTGAATTTACAAAATTTCTCATCAGTGACAACGAAACGCAAGTTTAGTGATTGCCACATCAGGAATTGCGAGTAGGAATTACAAACAGTAAGTAAGTATGTTTTGTAAATAATGTATTGCAAAACAATTAGAATGCATGAAATGTACGTACCTAAATCAAACGCACTATCAACTCTCTTTTGTAGTGTAAAAATAATGTATGTTTATTAGTCTTATATTGGAAATTCAAGTGTATGGTTTAACTTTGATAAACATGTTTTTTTAATTACCATATGTGTGTATTACTTCCATCAGTATGAACAGTGACACATTTGTCACATTTTATTCTTTTGTTGAAGATAATAGCACTGAAGTTATAAATTTGAATGTTATTTCTGTACAAGCAAAATTTTCCACTGCTCCACTAATACAGTATGCAATTCAAAATGACATTATCTTGTAAAAAGAACTGCAAAACAATGCCATTTCATGAAAGATGTTAAAACTAAATAACCCCCCCCACCCCTCTACACAAAAAACTTCTCTGGAAGTCAGAGAACACATTCCTTACTTCTAAAACATCACAGGAGGTTTGTTTGTGATGTCACATATGCCACACACGCCAACAGCAGTCTCCAGCAGAGCGTAATGGAGGGGAAGTAGCAACGCTTTGAGGAAACGGGCACACAGCTCCCTGCTGGATACGCGTTTCGATGCTCCACTAGGCAGCAACGTCGGTCAGCGGGGCTCCGTCTGGGCCACCACACAGGCACGTGTGACATGTCCGTAGAACCCCGTCCCCACATTAACACGTAGCATAGCTCTTAACGCTGTTTCTGATGTGTAGGTGTTTGCAATCAATGTGACAACCAGGCTTTAGCTGCAAAATTATGTGTTATATTTTTTTAATACAGTCAAATGGGTTCCATGAGTCAACTTGTAAACTTTAAATGCTTGCCAGATCAAATTTGACTTATTTTAACTCACTTTGACCTTCAAAAACTCAAAAATTGTGTCTGTATTCAATCGTTTCTAATGCGCATAAGAGACACATACCAGCCAGTCAATCATATTATCAACACCATAGTTATGGAAATCATTTTTCAACTGTTTCAAAATATGATGGGTAAATATACAAAATTATCTAACCAAAACTAGCCACTTGATACTTTCTATGCAGGGGTAAAATATTTATAACCACAATTTCTTCATGAATTAAAATACTTAGCAAACAAACATTGCAATTAACCCCTACCAACAATTCAAAATTGTTTTGAAGGAATAGAGATATTCTTTTAATGTTTGATAACAGGAAACAGCAAAAATAAAACACTGTTAACACTGAAACTTAGTTTCTCTTGTTTTGTCTCCTAAATCATATATATGCATAAATGGAATTTTTTTTAAAAATAAGGCTGGTATTTTTGGACCTGTATTCTCTCTTGCGCAGTGCTCATTTTAGCCCTGTGTTGTTCTATTTATCTACATTTAGTGGCCTGGAGTTGCTTCTGATATTTTCTTTATTTTTTCTTTGTTAAAATTTAAAATGTAATCCTTGGAGCACTAACTCTAAACAGAATTACTACTGGGACACCTACATGCAAAGTACTACTTGCAAACTTTTATAAGTTACTACATTTTAACTTCTGACAGTAACACAGTGGAACTTGGATAATTTGATGCTGAAAGGACAGGGAAAAATACTTAAAATATCCAAATATCGAAAAATTTGAATTACATAGGTCACATATAAAATTGATGTTTTATCAATATTCATTGATAATTAAGGTTATAAAAAAACAGTACATTAGAAAACATTTTTACAGTAGTGTTTATTTTTACAATAAGGAGAACTTAGTGTATTCACAGTTTCTTTATACTTTTTGAACTGAACCTTTGAAAAATCACTTCATGTATGATGTGTTTGGTTTTTTTTTCTACATATGTCATGTATCACAAGAGTTTTATACTTCTGGTAACACAAATGTATCTTATTTTTGTTTAAATGGAACTTGTAATTATATTTTATATATAAATTATAATAATTTATTTATAATTACCATGAATAAAAACAGAGAAAATAGGCATGTTATTAATGCCTAGCAAGAAACAGTTCTTATGCAAATTATTATTACACTAAGTGCGCACGAATGCGGTGCATCGTCCCTCTGGTGTAATTTTCTAAACTTAGTTAAGCTTTGTTTGCATGAGGCAGAGGAATATCCTGGAAGTAAAACTTTAGCAGGGCTTCAGAAATGTTTGAAGTAACCGTGAATGGACTTTAGTACTCAAGAGAATATACAGTGATTGCACATTTTACCCTATCAAGTAATTGAATTACAATTTTGCAAAGAAGCTTGAAATATATGATTATTTTGCAGAAATTAGTCTTTTAAGGTTTGCAAACTCTTCAAGGATGTTTAGTGACTGAACAACAACTCTACTTCTGTTGGCTTGTCCCTCAACGTATCGACAAAATACATGCAGATGATGAAGCGCCTCCGATGATGATGGAATCGACATCTCTTAAGCTTCAAGTTGTTCCTCCTCCTCACCAGGCGAATCACCACCTTTCTTGTTAAAAACTTCTGCTGAAAAGTCTTGATCTGAAACCTTCCTACACACTGAAACATTTTCGTCCAAGGTGACATATTCATCAAATGTAACACCCGTACTGTTGTCCCAGGCATCTGGTGGAGACACATCTTCTTCAACTAAGGGGTCAACTTGCTCATTTTTCTTGATGAACCCTGCCTTCCAGAAAAAATTCACTATCATTTTGTCGGTTACTTGAGACCATGCAGTTTGTCTCATTCATGCTGCATCAAGGACACTTATCTTAGAAGTCTGGTTTTTGTCCATGAAAAAGCATAAAGCATTACACCCTGGTCCATCGGCTGCCAAAATCAAGTCATGTGTTTGGTGGGAAAAAAGAGGGATAGAGTTGCAGTTGTCAATAAAAACCAAGAGATTTTTTTAAGATATGTTTTGTCAAATTTTAACAGCCAATCTCCAAAATATCTGCAGTCATCCAAGCTTTATTTGCTCTATACTATACTGGTTTTGATATGACATTTTTAAAACATCTTGGGTTCGCAGATTTTTGTATCATGAGCAAAGGTAGCTTTTCACTCCCATTCATGTTAACCCATACCAGTGATGTAACTTTTCCTTTACTGTTCTTTTCCCCACTGCAACATTTCCCTTTGAAAGCTAAAGTTTTGTCTGGTGTACAAGAACAAACCTGTTTTGTCAACGTTGAAAATATCTCAAGCCAGCATTTCTTCAATCATTTGCAAAACATCCTCTTTCCAAGAATTTACTGCATCTTGATTCACAGTTGTACTTTCACCACACACAGAATGAAAAGAGATGCTATTTCTTTTTTTTAAAACCATCTAACCAACCAGTGCTAGCCTTGAACTTACTTTTACCCGAACTTGCAGAAAATCCTACAGCTTTCATGTGAATAAGGGGACCACTTAAAGGAATGTTTTTGTCCCGTGCTTGCCTAAACCACTTTAACGCGCAATCATCGACATCAAGGATTTTCCGCTTGTCTCACTCTTTTTCGACTATCCATTTTCACTTGAGGCACTGCTTAAAATTTTTTTATTCTTCTGATAAGTTGACAAAGGGATTGGTGGTAACCCATACTCTTTCACGATTTCAAATTTTTTTTTCAAAACTTTTTGACTACTTGAATGTCTGTGACTTTATCCACAAAAGTTAAACTCTTGTACTGAACACTCCGTTTACGAAAAGACATTGTGGCACTGATTCGCCACACATTGAACAGCAGGAAGCTCAAGTGACATTTGAAATTTTTGCATTTAGACTAATTTTCGACTGACATTTCTGAACAAAAACTTAGAATTAAAAAGGATGAAATTCAAATTACATGTGACTCTTTACATTGCTTTAAAAAAATAATACATAGGACCGAGAAAAATCATTGAATTAACAACACTTTCAAATTATAAATGTTTAAATTATCTGAATTTGACTGTATTACATCACAATGGCTAACCAATTATCTTTAATCTCTGACGTGAGAATAGCAACAAACCGTGCACCGCAAAAAGTATAAAATCAATGCAAAAACTTTGGCACATTTTATTAGTATGATTAACAAATAACATATCAACCCTTAATTCTTAATCAACTCCTCCAAATTAAGCACTAAGTCACTTCAAGCCAAAATATTATCACGCTTAAATTATCAGCATAGAACTGAAAATTTCATGAATTCGTTTAAGAATATGTTGAACTTCAACCACATGTACATTTTAGATTCTGCTTCTACTGGACCACAGTTTGTTAGACACACACAGGATGCATTTCAACTAGTAACGAGCCTGTAAAGACAAAATTACTGAGTCCCATGCCACCTAGTCTTCAGTTAAAGTGGAGCAACAGTAAATGGACAACTGCCTGAGGCTCCAGTACACAAAGGAGGAGCCTAGCTTGTTGCTGAATGAAGCAGCCAAATTTCAGGGTCTCTAATTATCAGCATTCATTTTCTTACACATTTGTGCAATGCAGACAGTGCCTAAATGTGAAATGTTTAGTAATGTTAACCACAATAAAGCCCAAAATGGTCATCTTTATTTCAGAGATTGATAACACTGATAAATCTATACCGCAAAAGTAAACTATATTGATATCAGATCAATATAAGAACAAGTCACCTACAATCGACAAAATTATACAAGTACAAAAAATACCCAGAAAAAAAAACTCTCTCAAAATTATTTATTTGTGACTTTCTTAAGAATTTTGCTAATTATTAGGTACTTTCGTGCCTTAGGTAATATTTTTGTTACTTTTTAGTGACTTTTGTGACCCATAGAAATCTTATCACAGATCCATTACCCAGTTCTTAGCAAGCTTTATACACACTTGACAAACAGGTGGTGGAGTGGAGTGGAGAGGTTTTAACAGCTCTTAACATCAGGCTCTTAAGAGCAGATGAGGGTGAAGCAAGGTGAGTATGTTGCAGCACAGAAATGCAAGGGTGAGGGAAAAGGGACATCTCAGAGAAAACCTGACAGCCAGTGGCATCATCTGGCATGGTTCCCACATGTGAAAATTCAGGAGTGGCCCTACCGGGAATCAAACCAAGTTTGCCTATTGGGAGGCAAGTGCTCTAGCTACTGGACTTCAATAGCATGGTGATAAAAGGTAGATGTCCTAATACAGTTATAATTACCAAGGCTCATTCAGTGTTGCTCTGAACAAGTCGTGTACACTTGAACCAAGTGACCTTGCCAAGGTGACAGGTAAAGCAAAGGTGGCTGGCTTGCCTTCCCTCAGGCGGTAGAGTTGCGTGCATACCCTCCTTATTTGATACTGTTGTCCTGGCACCTCACCTAGCAACCACAGAGCAGAGCACCGACTGCTTGCCTGGTAATTTTTTTGGTGTTGTCTAAATATTTTAACCAGTAGTTAATAATTAGTTTTGTATTTGCTTTCATTATGTGCAGTTGCCCTTCACAATGCATCTTCTTGAGTGAAATGTAATATAATCGGCATGTGTCAACCACTTTGTAAAAGGGCTTCATCCTGCATTTTCCATAACCTTCCTGTAATTGGTTGGATTTGGGAAACACATGAAGTGTGGTATTTACTAAATGATTCTGCAAATAAATTATTTTGTATCAGTGGCTAATAAACATGATTTATGTGGTGTAATTCTGCAAGAATTTTCATGCAACAACATGTTCAGGAGCAGCAATTAGGTGTACAAACAGTAAGTGTTTGTGTTTTTGTACATAATTTATTTCAAAATAGTTATCAGAATGTTTGAAATGTATGTTGGGGAGGAAAAGAATGCCATTTTAGTTATTTGTTTTGTAGCATAAGACATTTTTTTTTATTTGATCCAAGTGTGAGGTTAACATTGCTAAAATTGTTTATATACAGAGTGTATTTATTAGACGCATCTGTACAAACAACGACATATTTATTTTATTCTTTCGGCGAGGTTAAAACTTCCCAAGTTGTAATAATTTTAATGTTATTTCCATACAAGCAAAATTTTTTACTGCACCATCAAAACAATATGCATTAAAAATGACATTCCTCTTGTATGAAGAACCGCAAATCAATGCATTCTCATTAAAAACATTAAATTAAATAAACAGAGCCTCAGATATAATATCCTATATTGAGTATTGGACTCAAGTTAGTTAACATCAGTCATTCAGTGCTTGCCATGAAATAAAACAAAAAGAAATAGCGAGAAAAATGTGCACATTGGACAGATAGTATTTGTTTACAAACACTTGTTTTCTTCATTAACAGAAAGATGATGTGGAAAGATACAATGTTGCATTCTACTAATGTTTTACAACAAAGATAATATTTGTTTTTTGATGTTAATCTATGCTGATGTTTGCAGTTCTGAGGAATAATTGTAACCAGAACAAGCCTACCTTTTAGATAAGTGTTTCATGAATGATAAACATCTTATCTACTAGGAAACTGTAAACAAAAGTCTCATCAGGTACTGCATCTTAGGCCGATTTGCGGACCAGTTTTTATACCAATTATGACGGTTATCTGTATTCATATCTGTAATTCCAAGGAATAATTTTAATCGGAACATGCCTGCCATAAAAATATGAATATGCCTAACTTTTACAATATTGTTCCATTAATGAATAATGCTCATTTCCTACCAAACTGTCTTGTAGAGCACCACATTTTAGACAGATTTGCAAACCAATTTCTATGTTAATTTTGATGGTAATGTGTGTTCATATCTGCAGTTCAGAGAAATAATTTTAATCGGAACATGCTCACATTTTAAAATATTGTTTCGTGAATGAATAACACATTTTCTAGAAAACTGAAAACAATGTTTTGTAAGGTGACACATCTTAGCTCGATTTACAACCCTGTCTTTATGCTTAATTTTGAAAGTAATGTGTTTATATATACAGAAAATGCCTACCTTTTAAAATATTGTCTTGTGAATGAATAATGCTGTATTTCCTAGCAAACTGTAAACAAACTGACTTGTCGTGTACTGCATCTCAGGCAGATTTGCGGCCTGGTTATTATGTTAAATTTGACGGTAATGTGCATTCACATCTGCATTTATGAGAAACAATTTTAATTAGAACAAGCCTACATTTTAAAATATTGTTTTATGAATGGGGAACGTTTTACTTTATAGCAAACTATGAGCAAAACACCTCGTCGGGCACTGCATCTTAGCCTGATTCGCAATTCCTTTTTTTTATGCCAATTTTGAGGCTTTACCTGGACTGTAAATATTCATTTACTCCATCTCAATCAGATGCAGAAAAAAGAATCATAATTTTCCTTCCCCCTCTTGCTGGATTGTGAGAATTTTTTAGCTTTCCATTTTTCTTATCTATCCAAGCTAAGAATATTGGTTTCCTAACATTTTCCTAACATTGCATTGTTAGAAAAGAGCTTAGAAAAACAAATTAGTAGATAGCGTTTTATTTGTAACACTGCACAAACTTTTCGCTTTGCCTATTGCCCTAATAATCTTCACATACAAAAAAACTCTACTTGGATATAAAATTGTAATTATCTATTTGCTGACAACTATGTCAGAGATCTTCATCATTCCAGTGTTTTTATTGCTACGTGATCTCACATATAGCAATCTCTGGGCTAGGCAACCTTGGCACATAATGCAACAGCAGGTACGAATGGGAAAACATTGGACATATTGATGGAAGGGATGGATATAGTCATGTTAGCAGAGTGATGTCTATTTTTAATTCTTTCCCACTTCTGATTTATGGAGTAGTAGTGAATATAAATGCAACTGTTAGCAACCAAAATAAATTAACAAGCTTATTTTTCTATTTCCTTCAACAATTGTTTTGATTATTTAACCAAATTTTTTACAGCTCTAGAACAAAAAAAGATTGTTCTTTCGAGAGAGAGTGAGTTGATAGTCCCAGGGTCGTAGTGTCGAGAGTTAACTGTACACTTAAGAAAACTGTAAACCAATGAAAAGTAAAAATCAGAACACCAATTAAAAAGCTGTTTTAAGATTCCTATCGTCATTTAGTACTAGTGGTGGGAAAAGTATGAAATATATTTTTTTGGAAAAATTACCTTCTGAAAAATGATATATTGTTGTGGTCTACAGCAATGTTTAGGAGAACCGTGCATTAATGAATAAAACTAGAAGATTAGCAGCAAAGTATACCTTCATTTTAAGTTGAACAATTGAAAATTCATGCTGGTGAAGCTTTGTCTGCAATTCCTGAATTTGTTTTTTACAGCTTTCAACTTCTACACATTTTTCATCATAATCCTTCACCTTTTCTTGAAGACATGTACAGGTATCCGTAAGCTGTAATTCAAACACAGAATTATTCAATGAAAAACAATACACAGTAACACAAACATGTGTGCATTACAAGCCATTCATAAAATGTTTCTCCCACTCCAATCAAATCAATATTTCACACACGTAATACATGCATGGAATGTTTAATTTGTAGTTACCAATAAAAAAAAAAGTAAATAATTTTTGGGTTAGAAAATTTACTAGTATGACCCCTTGTTATAGAACTATCACAACACAATACCCACATAGCGCGTACATGCACGCATGCATGCACACACTGTAACGTGGCACGTCAAGGTATTGACGGCTGGAAATTACCACTCAGCTAGCTCAGAGGTAGTAACACGAGACTCTTTAAAAAGGAAGCGCCAATTAAATATTAAATAAAGTCAAGTTACGGTTTAGGTGTTCTATAATTTTATTTACCAATCAAGTGAAACAGTTCACATACAATATTCAGGTATGCCGAGTACGAACAGGTTCACAGATAAACAGACAAGTGCAGAACAGCGCCACATTTGTTTACGAATTATTCATGTCTTAAACACTTGCATTGCAGGAAGAAGTTACAAAGGCAAGAGGGACGTTTGTTCCCTCCTGGCACCCTAGCGACCTCCCACACAGACGGAAATAATTTAACACAGTTAAGGTTTTGTCGGTGTGGGTTACGTTTGTCACGCCCGATGCGTCTTCTCTGGTTGCTTGTTCTAGACCATTTTCTCTCGGGCAAGTATTCGTCCAGAGCTTTTATCACTCATGGCTACCCACCTTTCTCAGATAAGGGCCTGGCGTGGGCCGCCACACACGCTATCCAAACTGCGTAGTTCGCTTAACTGCACCATCAGTTAAAATTAATTGAACTTCCAGAGCCAGCAGTGCCATCCAAACTGCGTCGTAGTTTGGAAAGGCTATAATCTAATGTTGACGCTACTGAAACTAACTGAAACTAAGACTTTTGAAACGGCAAACGTACGTCCGATAATATTATACCACGGCTTTAATTTTGAATCCCAATAAAAAAAATACGCAGCTTGACAAAGCTAAAGAAAATGAACCACGTATCCCGAAAATTTATAATACTGCATCATTACAAAAAAAAAACACACACACACACACACACACACGCACACACACACACACACACACACACACACACACACACACACACACACACA